>QLTV01000785.1:383370-398347 GCA_003457575.1 Thermophis baileyi | reverse complement strand
TATTCTTATTCTATTCTATTCTATTCTATTCTATTCTATTCTATTCTATTCTATTCATTCTATTTTCTATTCTATTCTATTCTATTCTATTCTATTCTATTCTATTCTATTCTATTCTATTCTATTCTATTCTATTCTATTCTATTCTATTCTATTCTATTCTATTCTATTCTCCATGCCATCTATTCTATTCTATTCTTTTTAAACTTACCCAATGGGGAACCTGCTACTTCCAACTTTGCAGACCAACATCTAACCTGCCAGATGAGCTGCCATATCTGCAAATGAGCAAAAGAGCTTAGCAAGTCAACAAGACCTTAGGCAACCCAACTCTGACCCAACAATTTGCTACAGTTCAAAGCATCCATAATTTTACACACCTTGAGCCAAAAAATGGTAACTGAAACTCATGGGTAAGCCACATCCAATTAGCAACAATAATGAAAAAAACTGACCATGTGGGAGTTAATGAGAAAACAGATCTAGCTCCTTAACCTGCAGAGGGCTACCACTGCATATGTGCATGAGCACAGTGTACGGCAGTGGAGTAGCCATGGTGGCGCAGTGGTTAGAATGCAGTATTGCAAGCTAATTCTGCTGACTGCCGATTGCCAGCAGTTCGGCAGTTCAATTCTGTAAAATGAGGACCCAGATTGTTGGGGGCCAATATGCTGACTCTGTAAACTGCTAAGAGAGGGCTGCAAAGCACTATGAAGCGATATATAAGTCTAAGTGCTATTGCTAAGTGTTATGTGTGCACATAAACAAATACATACCCTTACACACATGCCAGTCCTAGAGTTTATAAGCTGGATGGAAAACAGCTGGGAGGAAAAAATTATTTATAACACATATTTCTTGAATGATTCTTCAAGGCAGAGGAGAAACAAGCCTGATAAAAACAGGGGCCAGAAGGAAGGAAGTATGCAATCTACTACAAATTGAAAAGGGATGCAATTGTCATAGACAATAGCCTTAATGTGGGAAGTCTGGCCAGTTGTTTGGCAAAAGCTGTATGCGAGTAGTACTTGGAAAGCCAAGTATCTAGGCCTAGTGATGTCTGCAAATTTAGCAGGAGTATAAGCCCATTTGTGCTCTTGGAAAATATGACCAAGTTTCAGCTTTGCTTAATGCCTTCTCAGCATTAGACCATAAAGTGGCTGCTTCTGAGATTTCAGAAATGTGCCTTGAAGAACAGCTAAACTTCAGTTGAAAGCAGCTCACAAGCCAAACTTCACACCAAGTTGAAGACCAGAGGCATTGGTGGTGATGGTGGAAAGGATGTCCAAAAAGCTAAGATGGCAGTAATAACTGTACAAAACACATCATATTTTATATTCAATGCATGAAAGGGGGGGGTGTAATTGCACAATCACAGCCTCCATTTTTCTCCCTCTCTCTTCCATGTTTTTGACTAAGAGCAAAAGGTCTATGGAGATTCTCAGTCATCCAGGTCATGGTTGTCCCAAAGGTGCTTTTTTCAAGAGGCAACTGGACTTTGTTTTTCTTTGAAGACATTTCACTTCTCATCCAAGAAGCTTCTTCAGTTCACCATCCAGTCAGAGCTGAAGAAGCTTCTTGGATGAGAAGCGAAACATCTTCAAAGAAAAACAAAAAAGTCCAAAAAAGTGTTTGCCTCTTGAAACACCTTTGGGTTTGACTAAGAGCATTTACATTCCTGACCATTAATAAAAGTCACTTAGTAAACAGAAAGGACCAAACTGTTTATCTTTTTAACTTTCTTGCCAGTGAATTTACACTGGCAGTAAAGAAAGTGAATTCACATTACAAACTTATGCATGCCTACACAGGAATAAAGCTTTTTTCCCAGACAAAAAAAGCTTCAGCCTAAATAAATTATAAACTAATTCTTCTCCCACCATCACTATGTTGGGTGTAAAGATGATACAGGATTAAGGATTGTTTTGTCGGAGTTTTAGTCTTTTTCTCAGAATCCCACAGGGAAAATGCTGTCAAATGGAGAAGACTAGATCGCTGTGGAAGTAACTGCTGCTCAGTAACTCCTATATCCCCATAACTCAGTAATTGCAAGAAAAACATGAAAGCTTTGGTACATGGGGATTTTACTTACTGCTTTCGAACATGCAAGTGATATGAAAGGTCTTTACCCAAAACTGCTATGAAGAGTTAATAGACAGCTAAGTAAAACCACAAGGTCTTAAAACAGCACGGGTGTATGAATCAGGTGACCAATTCAAAGTGGAAAGAGAAAGCGATTTAGCCCTCTTGAAAATGTCTGCTCCAGAGATGGGTTTCTCCCGGTTCGCACCGGTTCTATAGAACCAGTAGCAAACTGCTGGTGACATCACGGATCTGGTTCTGTCGGTGCCGGTCCATGGACGCTGCCATCTTTTTTTTTGTTTTTTTGGGGGGGGGGGAATATTGGGGGGGGGGAATTTTTACTTTTTTTTTTCTTTTTTGCACGCGCAGAAGCCGCGTCCCCGGCGCTGCGCATGTGCCGCCATCTTGTTTTCAGCCTTTTTTTTTTGAACTTTTTGCGAATTTTCACCACTGCGCATGCACGCCCCCCCCCCCGTGTGGCACAGCCACGCAGCGCGCAATGCACGTGCAGCCACGCGGCACGGGAGGAAGTGAACCGGCAGTGAGGTAAGTTAGAACCCACCCCTGGTCTGCTCCTATTCTGGAATAGAATAGCTGGTTTGGAAATCAGCTTCAGTTCAATCAAGTCTTCTTTAGTTTGCCTCTCCAAAACTTGTAGGGCTCTTTCAGAGTAAGACTGTACGTGGGGGGGGGGGGAGAGAGACTGTTTTGTAAAGGCCTAAGAATTTTAACTATTTATTTTACGTTCAGAAGATCAGGTTCTTGAGGGGTTGTCACAGAGAAGAAGGGATTGACTTATTCTCCAAAGCACTAGATGGCAGGATAAGAAATAATGGCAGCTTGTTAGAGAGAGATTTAACCTAGAGGTAAGGAGGAATTTTCTGAAAGTGACAGCAATTAATCAATGAAATAACTTCCCTCCCAGAGGTGTGGGTGCTCCATCAATGGAGGTTTTAAAAAATAGACTGGACAACCATTTGACTGAGATGGTAGAAGATCTTCTGCCTTGAGCAGGGCGTTGGAGTAGAAGACCTCTGAGGTGCCTTCCAGCCCTGTGATTCTATGTTCCTCTGAGTTCTTAGATACCACTTCTCTTTGCCTCCAATGACCTTTGATTGGCTGTGTCACATTTCCGCTTAGTACAGAGCTCCATGATGTAAACCTCAACATACCAATTCAGCCCTTTGGTTTCCCGAGGATCCCCATCCAACCTCAACATTTTGGGGAGGGGAATATTTTAATGAATCCAGGACATTTATTTATTTATTTATTTGCATTTCTATGCCGCCCAACTCCCAAAGGACTCTGGGCAGCTTACAGCAAATATAAAAAACATAATAAAATATAGAAAGCTTACATAATAAAAAACATTTAAAAACAATTAAAAACCCATACACACCTTTTCCTGGCCGGATATCGCCAAATTGCAAAAGCGAGATCAACAGCCCCAAGCCTGCCGGAACAGCGAGGTCTTCACCGCTTTCCGGAAGGCTAGCAGGGTGGGGGTGGTCCGGATCTCAGGAGGTAACTGGTTCCAGAGGGCCGGGGCAGCCACAGAGAAGGCCCTCCCCCGCGGGCCCGCCAGCCGGCACTGTTTAGCTGACGGGACCTGGAGGTCCCGACATGGTCAATCCATGCAAAAACCTCCAACTTATTTTTTTATGGTTGGGAATATCTCTGAGACTCCATTAGATCCCATTTATCATGAGGTGACCAAATTTCAGTGTGTCTCCATAGGCCTCTTCTGCTGCCCCCACTTAACAACAAAAAAATCCTTTTAAGAGAAAGTGAAGTAGCAGGTTAATCTTCTGCAAAGCAGAGTAGAGCACTAACGTCTAGCACTATGTCCTGACAAAGTACCTTTGTCAAGGAAAGTCCCATATAAGCTTTAATGGAACTTGAGACTACAAGTTCCATTAAATGGGTTCATTTATGAATACAAATTCCATGAATATAATAGATAATCAAACATTATCATCATAAGAAATAAAGTACAGGGGCTAACAATAAGAATTATCCACATTTTGCTCAGATGGCAGACTGCTTCCCTCCTTCGTATTCTCATCAATAGTTACTCTGTGACCTCAACTTACTCTTCCTTTTTGCCCAATGGCTCCAAAAGACTGTATCAGCTGCTATACTTCTAGAAGTCTGCACAACCGTACCTTGGTTCCTCAAAAAAGTGGGGTGGATAGTTCAGGACAAGGGTTCTGCTCCCCCCCCTTTTTCCAAGCTTTGCACAAAGAGAGATGATGGGATCCATTTCTCAAAGAGGCATTTGATGAATCCATAGAACTGAGCTCATTACTTGATTAATGAGATCAGCATGATTAAACGGTTAATCCTTCTAAATTGGATTTTAGCCGGATTATCACTGGGATGATAACCTGTTGGAGAATATTTGGCACTGCTAGAATTATTGTCATGAAAAACCCCATATAAGCTTCAATGGCCCTTGAGAATACAGTACAAAGTCCATAAATGTAATATATAATCAAACATTATCATCAGATCATAAGAAGGGCTAACCATAAGCATTACCCAAGTTAAAAAAAAAACCTGGGCTTATCCATTGCTTAAGTATGGTTCATTGAATAAATACACCTATCTTTATCGATATCTATAAATATAAATTCCTTGTGTGTCTAATCACACTTAGCCAAATAAAGTATTCAGTTAAATAACTGGCCCATCGGGATAGGAAGGAAGATATGTTGCAAGTCCCATCTATTAGGGATATAAACCTGGTGGGGCCATGAAAAAGTACCTCTCAATTGTGGCCCCTTCCCTATCATTCCTCCCAAAATATGATTGGGCCCCACCTTGTTGCCTCTCCAAAAGGCCCTGAAGACATGATTTTATCAGTAGGCCTGAGGACCTCAGGTGGAGATCAGGTGGTTGCAGAGGTGGGTTCCTCCCGGTTCGGACCGGTTCACTCGAACCGTTAGTGACCCGCTGGTGACGTCATGATGATGTCACCAATCCGGTTCGGTCGGTGCCGGTCCGTGGGCGCCACCATCTTTTTTTAAAAAAAAAAATTCGATTTTTTTTTTTGAAATTTTTTTTATCTATTTTTTCTTCTGCCGAGTTTCTGGCACTGCGCATGCATCACCATCTTGTTTTCAGTGGGGTTTTTTTATTTATTTTTTATTTTTTTGCACTGCGCATGCGCGCACGCAAAGCGCGCGCACGCCCACGAGGCGTGGCCACGCGGCACGGGAGGAAGCGAACCGGCAGCGAGGTAAGTTAGAACCCACCCCTGGGTGGTTGATATGATTATGTTGTTGCTGCCATGGAGGGGGTGGGGAGCATATTGTGGTTTTAATGTTGTAAGCCACCATAGTCACCTGTATGAGAGTTGGGTGGCAATATAAGTTTGTTTAATTAATTAATTAATTAATTAACCACATTTGACTAGGCCCACATAACATGTTGACCATAAGACATTATCTAGAAAAAAATAATAATGGTGGGGTTTTACAACATGCCATGGCAAAATCAAAACACTTGATGGCATAATGCAGTGGTTTTCTTTCTCAAATAGGAGAATCTAATATTATGAGATGCAAATCTTGATTGATAATTTTCATTGCAGAATTTGGGAAGAAATCCATGAGCAGGTAGTAAGGAATGATCCATTCTGAATTGCTCTTAAACAGAACTCTGTAAAATGCATCCCAGAGCAAAATAGAAGAATGCCCAGTTGACCGTGGGGTGTTTTTTTTGTTTTTTTGTTTTTTTAAACATCACAATCTTATTTGTTTCTAAGGCTGCCATCCAAACTATACAAATTTAGGATTGAACTTGATAAAAATACATTCCTATGGTGTTTATTTTGGAGTGACTGATTACAGTGATCATTCACTTTCAAAAGCATTTATAAGAAAAATCAAAGATTGTTTCTGTCTTTCACATCCTTTGGTTAGGCTAATTAAAACTAAGGGAAAAGGGGGAAATTGAAATAATGGTCATAGATATTATTTTATTCTTGCAGCCTAATTAAATAGATCTAACATCAGTTCCAAAAGAAAACCTAAGAAAGAACTTTGTGCCAAGTTAGAATTGCATAAAAATTGCATTGTTGCCATATTCCATTACAAACTAGGAACTGTTCTCTAATCCATGAAATAGGTTAATTGCAGCAAAAGTCCAAGAACTGATTATACAATGTATTTCTAACCTGAACTTTGTTAATTCAGAATTTACCATTCAGATGTGGGTTTTAGGTGACAAATTTCAGGCTTCGGGTGGGATGCTGAGGGTACCAGAACTATGTAACGAAAACGAAGGGGTACAGGAAGGAGAAGATAGAATACAGAAAATGTACAATATAGTAATGCTGAGCCACAGAAAGATTGAAATTGGAACAAAGTTGTCCCCTGCTTGCAGATTCAGATGAAATCTCTTCCTGCTCCCTAATCCTTCTAGTCTTATGAGACTTGGAATAGCAATAGCAATTAGACTTATATACCACTTCACAGTGCTTTTGCAGCCCTCTCTAAGCGGTTTACAGAGTCAGCACATTGCCCCCAACAATTTGGGTCCTCATTTTACCCACCTCAGAAGGACGGAAGGCTGAGGAGTCAACCTTGAGCCGGTGAGACTCGAACTGCCAAATTGCAGTCAGCCGGCAGTCAGCAGAAGTAGCCTGCAGTACTGCACTCTAACCACTGCGCCACTGAGGCTTTGAATACCTCAAACCCCCTCAAAAGCAGGTGTCAATATATTTTAAGTCAAAGCAAATCAATTTAATTAAGTAGACCTCCAATTCACAAAGCTTCTCTTCTTTAACTAATAAAATAAAATCACAACAAACAACTTTCTCTTGGATGAGTAAGTTTTCTGGTAGCTGTCACTGTTGCTGTTCTTAAAGGCCAGAACATAGCTTGAAAAACTGAATTTGTTTTGAACGGAAAAGGAGGACTAGGGGTGACATGATAGCTGTATTCCAGTATTTGAGGGGCTGCCAGAAAGAAGAGGGGTCAACCTATTTTCCAGAAGGCAAGACAAGAAACAATGGATGGAAACTTGATTAGGAGAGAAGCAACCCAGAGGTGGGATTCAGCAGGTTCTGACCAGTTCTGGAGAACCGGTAGTGGAAATTTTGAGTAGTTCGCAGAGCCGGTAAATACCACCTCTGGCTGGCCCTGCCCCCATCTATTCTCTGCCTCCCGAGTCCCAGCTGATCGGAAGGAAATGGGGATTTTGCAGTAACCTTCCCCTGGAGTGGGGAGGGAATGGAGATTTTACAGTATTCTTCCCCTGCCATGCCCACCCAGTCACAGCCACCAAGCCACGCCACGCCCACCAAGCCACGCCCACAGAACCAGTAGTAAAAAAAATTGAAACCCACCACTGAAGCAACCTGGAATTAAGGAGAAGCTTCCTAACAATGAGGACAATTAATCAGTGGAACAGCTTGCCTCCAGAAATCGTGGGCACTCCATCACTGAAGGTTTTTAAGAAGACACTGGACAGCCACTTGTCTGAAATGGTATAGGGTCTCCTGCTTGAGCAGGGGTTGGACTAGAAGACCTCCAAGGTCCCTTCCAGCTCTATTCTGGTTGATTGACAAAATTTATATCAGTGGAACTTTATTACTTTTAATGGGTCTAGTTTGGATTCAGCTTATATTGTTGGGTGAAAGACCCCTTGAGGAGTTTACTCAGGAAAACTCTGATACTCATCCCCCATTTTCTACCCTCTCCTCAGATTTCTTCTTTCTGAAGAAGAAGAAAACGAGAGCAGAGAGTGTGTTAACCAGCAATAAGATAGTGGTGGTACGGGGAGAACAAGAGGTCATCTGAATTTGAAGGTGGGTGTTTAGGCAAAACATTTTTCCTGCATTTTTTAAACATGCTCTCATTCACTTGGATCCAAAATTTCTTACAAAAGAGAAGAGAATTTCAAAGAAATGTTAATGGCTGGTTTTTAGTTATAAGATAGCCAGGGGTGAAATTCAAATTTTTTTCCTACTGGTTCTGTGGGCGTGGCTTAGTGGGCGTGGTGTGGCTTGGTGGGTGTGGCTTGGTGGGCGTGGCAGGGGAAAGATACTGCAAAATCTCCATTCCCACCCCACTCTGGGGCCAGCCAGAGGTGGTATTTGCCGGTTCTCCGAACTACTCAAAATTTCCGCTACCGGTTCTCCAGAACCTGTCAGAACCTGCTGGATTTCACCCCTGAAGATAGCCCCTAGGAGTTTGCAAATTTTGCACCTTTCGGTGTACAATCCACTCTCCATTAATCTGCAGCTTCCTTTTCTTCAGGAGAGAAATACTGTCAAGAGAGCTTTTCTTTAAATAAAAAAAAAAAGAGCACTGCTGCCTTCATAACTAAAGGAGAAACCTTGCCTTTGAGAAATTGGCAGATAATTTCTTTATCCCCTGAAGAAGCTTAGAGAAATCACTCACTGTATTTCTCTGCCAAGAGATTTTGTGAAGATCTGCAGAAGGCCGTTTGGTCTCCCACTCAATTCTTGTGGTGTTGACTTGAGTTTGATTTGACTTGACTCTGGGCTCTAAACCAGTGTAGCACATAACACATGGCTGGTCCTAATGGTGCAATTCTTGAAGCATTATTTGTTCTAACCAAATAACTATCATAATAGTAGGAAGACACACAAATACATACACCCCAAATTCTCCTGGCATTTGTTCTCAGAACTTTTATGACGATTCTGAGAGCCTTTATAGAATATGGTGAAGCTTTGTGCTGCATGCAAGCCGTAGGTTTTGAGTGGGACTTCAAGATACATGATGTGGATGTATTGATCAAAAGGGTTGACTATTCCCTTTAGCTTAATTCCAGTTTATTAGATGGCACTTCATTTTGTTTTGCTTTTTTAACAAAACAGTGGAGTGGTGCCTCTTTCGAACAATTTGCTATATCTGCTGTTCAATCTGTTTATGTGCCATTTGGGGGTAATATTAAAATCAGTTGGGAATAGTAAGTTCCATCTGGGCTTCTTATGTAATCTATTCTTCTGTTCTTTAAATCACTGCTACTGATCTGGAACCTCCAAATCTCCAAATGTAAATAACTGAGGAGTTATTACCAGATCATTATATAGAGCCAGTAAAACCCTATTTTAACAAAGGGTCCCTTGCTGTCCCTTTAAATTCATTTGGAATCAAAATGGTGGAACAACAAACAAGATACTATAATTCCAATAAAATTCCACATGGAAAAGAAAAATCTTGAAGAACAACTTAGGTCAAGACAAAAGCAACACATTGTGGATTTTGATTTATGAACTTTGACTGATATGACAGTGGGAAGATTCAGCAGGGGAAGTTTACAACAGAAATTATTGTTGCAAAATGTCTCTGGGACTTTTTAAAATGCAAACAGTTGAAACATTTGTTTCTTACATAAAGAAACACAGTCTCCTGCTGATTATCATATATTACAGGTAGTCCTTGACGTACGACTGCAATTGGAACCAGAATTTCCATTGCTAAGCAGTCATGCCCGACTATATTTTTGTTATGGTTGTTAAGTGAATCACTGCAGTTGTTAAGTGATGCACAGTCACTGAGCAAATCTGGCTTGCCCCATTGACTTTGCTTGTTGGAAGCCAGCTGGGAAAGTCATAAATGGCCATTACATAACCGACATGATGCTGCAACTATCATAAGCATGCCAATTGTTGATTGCCCAACTTTTGATCATGTGATCACAGGGATGCTGTGATAGTCATAAGTGCAAGGACCAGTCATAAGTCACTTTTTTCAGTGTTGTTTTAACTTCAAACATCATTAAACAAATAGTTGCAAGTCAAGAATTACCTGTATTATTAACAGCATATACTTGTTTGTTAACCGTTCAATGAGACAAGCAATAACAATTTATGTCCTTTTAAGTCATTGATTTTAAACCAGAACCTGTCTTTCAAGTGTTGTTATTGTCTTAGTTCTTAGCTTTTGAAGAACAAGAGCAAGCAATTATTCAAGAAGTTTAAAGACATTTAAACTGACAACAATCACAGATCTAAAGTGAAGTTTCAGAGCACACAAAGAAGGTGCATTCCCAGGTAAGCTTAAATAGGTTTTCAAAAAGTGATGGAATTGGCTTTACAAACTGTCACTTTCCTGGATTTTCTTATTTGCAAATAAGAAATAGATAAGTTAAATAAGGAATAGATAACTTAAATTAAAAAAAAATGAAAGGTAGGTGGACAGAATGAAATAAAATGTCTTTCAATTTAAACTGCACATTTAAGAATTATCAGTCCATTAACATCTAAAATGCCTAGGAGGGGTATAATTCATTCAACTGACCCAGGAAAATCTAACTAGAGCCAACCAAAGCTCCAGAGATAATTTAAGGATTAGGGCTACAGCCCCTTCATAACTAACTTCCACAAGTATTAATGTGATTTTCCTTCACTGGTGCATTCCAGATGAATCAGGTCACACCTATCTTAACTTCTAAGAGGATATAGATTGTAATTTCCATGAATCTGAAGAACTCCAGGTTGGGAAAGCTTGCTCTAACAGGAAGACACTTATTTATTTACTGGTTAGGTTCATATTCCATCGTTTCTCTGTTTGCCCAAGGCAGCATTATTTTTAATCAATGGCTAAATGCTAAAAGCATACAACTGTCTGATCCTGGCAAAGGCAGCTGATTTTTACAACTGAAATTGGATGTGCCTCTAAGGGCTATACAAAACTACGTTGCTTTAAATTGTCCAGCCCAATCTGATTACAGATTACAGATTAATAGAGCTGGAAGGAACCTTGTCGGTCATCTAGCCCAAACNTTCTCCTTATCTCCAGGTTGAATCTCTCCTTGGTCAGTTTCCATCCATTCCTTGTCTGGCCTTCTGGTGCCTGGGAAAACAGCCTGACCCCCTCCTCTCTGTGGTAGCCCCTCAAGTATTGGAACACTGCTATCATGTCTCCCCTGGTCCTTCTCTTCGCTAGACCAGCCATGCCCAGTTCTTGCAACCGCTCTTGACCAAAACTGGATGCAGTACTCTAGGTGTGGTCTAACTAAGGCTTACAGATTACAGATTACAGATCTATGCAAATGCTAAACATCTTGCTTTCATTAACCAAATGGGGACAGCTATTGAAGGAGGAATGAGCACTGGGCATTGGTGGCTATATGGCAATAGCATTTTTGAAAACACATGACAAATTGTCTAAGACCCCAATTCTTGGTGGGAAAATGACAGCAGAAACAGACTGCTGTTTTCAGTCCATTATCAAGGATTGTGCATTGGAGAATATTTCTAGGCATGCATCCCCAATGTTTGATCACAACATTCTTTTTCCAAAACCAGCAACAGGATGTGAAGACCATCACAAAAGAGCAAGAAAGGAGAAAGTGTGCTCTTTTATTAAAATAAAGCAACACATGTGGAAGGAGACAGACATCAAATCATGCAAGATTTTCTTTAATGAACCAAATGTGTAATGTTAGCACAGTAGTGATTTTTAAGGTAGTTTTTGAAGAACTACATTCCCTTCCCCCCCCCTCGCTTGCGTTTTAGGTCTGCAGAGATGTTATGTTTGCCACACTCAGCACTTCAGAGTTCAATGGGGTCATGGTACCATTATCCCCAATGGACAGCGGATAGTTCATCCAGAACAATCCAGCTACCGGTTGCCCCTCCTCACTGGTTATCAAGCTGACATTCTGGTAGGAGTTTTAGCCCTTGCATCTTGAAAGGCAAAATCCAAAGGCAGAAAGATTAATTAGATAAATTAAGCAGCCCAAAGAATTTGGGGTTCTAAATCTCTCAGACCATGGCTTTGAGAATCAGGGACATTGATTGCCAAAATAGTAACGCCAGTACCCTTGAATTCTATCTCCAATTATTAGATAGTCACAATCCTGCGGACAAATTGGCTATCAATGGACACATAGACATAAACAATGTCTACATACTGTACAAAAGGGACAATCAACAAGCCAAAAAGAGAATAAAAAGACCAAAACACCTCCCTACCAGCAGTCAACACCCAGATGAACATAGCTTAACATTAGACCAACAATCAAGAAGTAAACAATATCCCAATCAAGGAACTGCCAAACAACTAACAGTGAACAGCCCAACCCATAAACCACCAAGTCCACTCCCACCAACACTGACAGGGTAGAGGACTAGAATATAAACTGAGAGCAAACCCCATTCCTTACTAGCACTGGTGATGTTACCTAGTCTGGGTAATGAAACATTTATTATAATAAAAGAACCAAGCTCAGAGAGCACCAAGGAACCCCTCGTTTCCACCCTGAGCTACAAATATTCTCCTTTATTGGGACCCTTTATTCAAAAATACTTTGCCCTTGTGGATCCAGTGAGGTGGGAATGCTCACCCATATTCTCATAGAGTGCCCTTTCTATGACACCCCAAGGCATGCTCTGATTGCCCAGTCTGTTACAAGGGCCACACAGATAAATTTTATGTTTATTATTTTCTAAAGGATGCCTACACTTGCATATCAGGTGGCCAAATATTTATACAACTGCACACAAAAATTAATTAGATATGCTGTTTTGTTGTATTATTTTTTCTTTCCCCAATAACTCATTGCTGTATTAACTATGTCTCTTTTTACTGTACCTTTTTTATTGCAAAGGCTGATCAAACACCATAATAAAGGGATCCAATTTGATCTGATCGTGACTTTCTCCTCCTAGAAAAATGGGACGGATGGAAACCTTCAAAAACATGCATAATTTTCAGTCAGATGCCTACAGTTTTGCAGAAGCAAGTTAGAATTCACCCATAAGCTTCTATGGGACTCTGGATTTCCTTGGAGAAGTCATAATTCTTTTTAAAAAAAACTCCCTGCTTTCATTCCATACGTACAGTTAAAAAAGCAAAATAACAAGATACATTTTATTCCGGTTTGGAATAAAACATAGAACTCTTCACCTGACCAATCATAAGACGCTTCAATTTGTGAAAAATGTGCTGTAACCCCAGCATCTCCCCCCCACACACACATACACTATACTTCTGTTCCCACTATTCTAGCATTTAAGTGCACTTCACAATCCCTAGAGTAGAGTTCTCAACCTTGGCAGCTTGAAGATATGTGGACTTCAACTCCCAGAATTCCCCAGCCATCCGTGCTGGCTGGGGAATTCTGTAAATTCCACGTACCTTCAAGCTGCCAAGGT
Organism: Thermophis baileyi; assembly: GCA_003457575.1. Lineage (NCBI taxonomy): Eukaryota > Metazoa > Chordata > Lepidosauria > Squamata > Dipsadidae > Thermophis > Thermophis baileyi. The sequence continues at coordinate 385,125 of QLTV01000785.1, read as the reverse complement.
TGAGAAACACTGCCCTAGAGTTGTAGCACCTAGTGGAGCAATCCAGCTTGTTGTGAAGAAGTCTGTCTCAAACTCTGTACTCCTGGATCGGTAACCGATTGATTTCTATATATTTTGGCTGTAGGCTGACCGAGTTCTTGTGACTCAAAATCAGAAAGAGCCAAAGAATTTAACCGTATCACTTAAGGGGCATGTTGCATAGTCAGGTCATGTGTGTGCACACATGAACATGTGAGGATGAGAGAAAGAGATGCTATCTAGGAAATAATCAGACAGAGGCACCAACAACCCCCACTGGCCTAATGGTCAGAGGGAGAAGCTTAAGAAGGACTTGCCTTAATTGATTGTGTGGTTAAAGTGGCAGTGGAAAATTTACACCTACAGACTTGCAAGATTCTGTTAATATAGCCTTACCCTAAAGTAGAATTAGTTCTTGCAGTTGTGCTTCCTGTCTGGTTTACCAGGAGTGACAGCATGGGAAGTTTATTTCAGCTGTACTAATATGTGAGTTTTGTTTTTTTGTTTTTAAGTGCTTGCATTATGCTGTCTGTTTTTCTGTTGTTATTATTATTATTAAAGTTTCAGGATTGCAATGTAGGGTCTGCATAATTCATTTCTGCGCTTTAGTGCAAAGAAACTAGGACAACTCATCAGATGAGCATTACTGGATGTACTCCTATTCCTTTACATTCCTCTTGCCAGCCTCAGTCTTTCTCTAAGCATGCTGAACATTGAAGGGATAAAAATACTGAAGAGAAGGCAAACTTACTTGGGCATCTCATCAGCTACGCCTTGCTGCCTACTCCTTGTCCCTTTTCTTTGACAAACCTGCTTGCTCAGGGTAGCTTTACCCTAAGGCTCCAAAATTGGAACCATTGGTAGAGGGCAGGAAGGAGTTAAGTTTGCTATATTTTCTTGTTACCATGTCCAGTGGTGATCCAGATTCATTAACACATATATGATGATCTTTTCCCCTTTCTGCTGCCTGTCCTCAATTGTATAAACTTGGAGGGGGGGAACTGGGGACCCAAACAAAGACAAGTGAGGGGTTTTTTTGTGGGGAAAGAGAGTTCCCCCTACACCCCTGCACACAGAGCAATTTAAGCATTTGTGTAAACATTTTGCAAACTGGAACGCACACTTATTTTGCTCGTTGTGTATTTTTTACATCGGATCTGTGCAACCTTGTTAGGACTCTGTCCAAACGGTTGGGTTGGTTAATATAAACAAACCACAAATCACTGTTTAATGTATATATGTAATATTGCTTTAAATGCATTGGTGCATTCTGACTGGCAGTAACGGCCATAAGAGGGCGCTAGAGAACATGGTTAGTTCTCTCTCTTTTGCTGATTCATTGCTGAGTGACTTTGTGTCTGAAAGTAAGCTCTGTGTGTAGCTAGCTATCTGTGATAGTAGAGAATGTTTGTTTGCTGATTAAGACAAAGAAAGGCTGGTAAGAAGACTGCTGTACTTCTGAATACTGACTGATAGAACGTGTATGATTCGGNGCTTTAAATGCATTGTTGCATTCTGACTGGCAGTAACGGCCATAAGAGGGAGCTAGAGAACATGGTTAGTTCTCTCTCTTTTGCTGATTCATTGCTGAGTGACTTCGTGTCTGAAAGTAAGCTCTGTGTGTAGCTAGCTATCTGTGATAGTAGAGAATCTTTGTTTGCTGATTAAGACAAAGAAAGGCTGGTAAGAAGACTGCTGTACTTCTGAATACTGACTGATAGAACGTGTATGATTCGG
>QLTV01000785.1:336838-379988 GCA_003457575.1 Thermophis baileyi | reverse complement strand
TCTTTGTTTGCTGATTAAGACAAAGAAAGGCTGGTAAGAAGACTGCTGTACTTCTGAATACTGACTGACTAAACGTGTATGATTCGGACTGTTATTTGGACTGTGCTATCTCTTTAAGTAAACTATTTTTATACACTTTAACGTATCTGTGTATTGACTGAATCATTACTCATATCTACTGCAACATTATGGTGAACTGTGCAAACCTTCAGGGCCCAGAGGTTACTCTGAAAGTAAGCTCTGTGTGTAGCTAGCTATCTGTGATAGTAGAGAATCTTTGTTTGCTGATTAAGACAAAGAAAGGCTGGTAAGAAGACTGCTGTACTTCTGAATACTGACTGACTAAACGTGTATGATTCGGACTGTTATTTGGACTGTGCTATCTCTTTAAGTAAACTATTTTTATACACTTTAACGTATCTGTGTATTGACTGAATCATTACTCATATCTACTGCAACATTATGGTGAACTGTGCAAACCTTCAGGGCCCAGAGGTTACTCTGCACAATTCCTTAACAAACCTCAAAGCAATCTTCAGCTATTGTGCCCACTGTTAAATCAGACCTCCCCTATTACTGTTATTCTTGGGCTTTGAAGCAGTGAAAAAGAATGCTATTTAAGTCAAACATATTCACAAGATTTAAGATCTCATCGCAGCCACACCAGAAGCCGTTAGATGGCCAGCTTCCGTTGATCTCGAATTATAACATCAATTCCATTGCAATTTTATGGCTCCATATTATCATGATTTTATTATATCTATATGATAATTTCCATTTTCCCTTTTTCTCTCTCTCTCTCTCTCTCTCTCTGTGTGTGTGTGTGTGTGTGTGTGTGTGTGTGTGTGTGTGTGTGTGTGTGTGTGTGTGTGTAAATATACGGCAGGTGGACCAAGGCAGTCACAGAATTGATCCCATTTGATAAAAAGCATCCACGAAAGAGACCTATAAAAATTTTATTAAAAAAAGAAAGAAAAAGACCTAAAACAAGATGAATCAATGACATCAGCAAGTATCTATATCTATGTCTATATCTGTATGTATGTATGTATGTATGTATGTGTATGTATGTATGTATGTATGTACAGTATGTATGTAATAATCCAATTCTGATCAGAGTGGAGGAAGAAAAGAAGAAAAGAAAAGAAAAGAAAAGAAAAGAAAAGAAAAGAAAAGAAAAGAAAAGAAAAGAAAAAAAGAAAAGAAAAGAAAAGAAAAGAAAAGAAAAGAAAAGTGTAAAAACTCCAATAATACTGTAAGCAGGAAAACGCAACCCTAATTTCCCTTTTTTTGGCAAGTTTTTGGAGCATATGGACCGACGGCTGTATAATGAAATAGCTTAGTGCATTTCATAATCAGATTCTTCCTATGGGAAGGCTATGGGAAGGTTTTTGACACGTGTTCCAGAACTTCCCCATTCTCTGAATTGTGATTTTTGTTTTTTAAAGGCCTTGGTGACTATGTGTTGCCAGATGCTACTAGAACAATCCCAGATAATAATCTCCATCCTACAGTTGGGGAATGTAGGCCAGAGGCAGAAAAGTTCAAACTGAAATCTAACATCTGGCAAGTCCTGCCAGTAACACTGTGACATGGCTTACATCTGAAAAACCTGCGAGCCATTGCAGAGAGCGGGTGGCTCCCCCCTTCGTCTCCCCCTCGAACGAAGGCGCTGGAGCCGACCTCTCCCCCTCGCCTCATTTCTCAGATCCTCTCCTTGTCATTTTTAGAAGCGTGGAGGAAAAAAGAATAAGATGACCCTTTGTCACTTTGAAGGGGAAAGTAAAGCACCATGAACCCCGTCTGTCCGGCAGAAAAGTCACTCGTCACAGACCGGTGGGCAGCCTGGCCTCAGCCCCCAAGCTCATAAGGACAGTCTGTCACGGAGCTCTGTCACTTTTTGCAAATGGGAAGAAGCTGTTACACATGCACGAGTTATCCTTCACTTTCTCTCAGAAAGAGAAAGGAAGGAAGGAAGGAAGGAAGGAGAGAGGGGGAGAGAAATGAGAGAGCTGGAGGGAGAGAATGAGAGAGAAGGAAAAGAGGGAAACATCACTTACTTGGAGGAAGAGAAAGGAAGGAAGGAAGGAAGGAAGGAAGGAAGGAAGGAAGGAAGGAAGGAAGGAAGGAAGGAAGGAAGGAAGGAAGGAAAGAAAGAAAGAAAGAAAGAAAGAAAGAAAGAAAGAAAGAAAGAAAGAAAGAAAGAAAGAAAGAAAGAAAGAAAGAAAGAAAGAAAGAAAGAAAGAAAAGAAAGAAAGACCAGGACAAATTCAGAAAAATAATCTCTCTTTGCCTGTCTGCCAATCATTTGAAATCAGATTGCTATATTTATATACATACATACGTACGTACAGTACAGTACATAGTACATACGTACATACACAAGATCTTTCCTCCTTGCAAAATCTACTGAATGATCATTCTTTGCATCGATCTCTTCTTTCTCAAAACCATACACTCCCAAGACAGCAGCCATTCGTTTTTCCTTCTTCTTTTTTTTATACTTGCTAGATGACTAGCTATATCCCTTAAGCAATTTGCAAAGCAGCCACATATCAAGATGGCTGGTGGGAACAGCAAGGCGCCAAGTTACTCAAATTAGATCAGGGACTCCGTTGGCAGATGCTGGCAGAATCTGCCTGGGTCATAATTCCCTTGTACTATAACGGGGGAGGAGGAGGGTGAGAGGATATAACTGTAAGTTCCTCTTGTTGAAGAATGCAGGGGGGGAAATATTGGAATGAGTGCATCAGAAAACCCAAATGCAAGATATAGAGATGTGAAGGCCAGGAAAAAAAACCGAAAAAATTCGGGGAAAAAAACGGGCTTTTTTCCGTTTTTTTCCTGAAGGATTTTTTGTTTTTTTCCAAAAAATTGGAAAAATTGAAAAAAGAAAAAAAAACATTGTGGAATATTTTATTTTAACATGATGAATAAAATATTTTAAGACAGGGTGTTCAAATATTTTCCAAATCATTTCTGAAAAAAAATGTATGATATCAGATTATTCTAATTTCTGTGCACTGAGGACAAGCAATGATTCTGATATTAAATGTCCATTGAAACTTAGTCCCACTCTCTTCTTAACACTTCCCCCATCTTCAATTCTTTTTATGAGAATGAGGTTTTTATTTTTATTTTTATTTAATACTGTGGAGAGGAAATATGAAAAATTGTTACTTTTGGTTTTTAAAATTGTTTTGTGGAGGCTTTTTGGTTGTTCCACATATTCCAAGTCAAATTGTGCATAGTCATATTTTATGTTCCTAAAGTAACAGAATGACTTTCAATCTTAAAAAGACAAAAAAGTGCTAATGTAGCATTTTTTTCAATTTTTCCGAAAATTTCCGTTTCCCCCCCCCAAAAAAAAAACCCAGAAAAAAAACGGGTTTTTTTCCGAGCTTCAAAATTTCCGGAAATTTTACATCTCTATGCAGCATGAACTAATGTCATACCAAAACAAACAAGCACCATAACAGTCTATCCACCAGGTTGTATTCAATGTCTGTTGCATACAGAAGTTGCTTGGCATTGTGTTCCCACAAAAGGAGAAAAGCATGTTGGTGAAAATATTCATGGGTGGAGTGTATATTCTTTTAGAAGGAAGGAAGGAAGGAAGGGAGGAAGGAAGGAAGGAAGGAAGGAAGGAAGGAAGGAAAACAAAGCAAGGAGAGAGGAAAGGACAAAGAGAGGAAAGGAAGGAAGGAAGGAAGGAAGGAAGGAAGGAAGGAAGGAAGGAAGGAAATGTAAAGTACTTTGAACAATCAAGTATTGACTTCAAGAATGGAGAAGGAACCGATCAAATGATGATTTGATTGTGTTGTTACTGCCATGGTGAGTGGGATGATTTTTTTAACTGGGATTTATTATATGGTGCAGTTTTTAATTTTTTTAAATTTTGTAAGCCACCCAGAGTCACCTACATGTGAGTTGGGTGGCTAAATAAATTTGTTTAATAAATAATAAACAAATGAATCAGTTAACCAATGCAAAGTATTCTAATTTATTTATTTATATCCACCCTTTATTATTTTTTAGAAATTAACTCAAGTGCATATATCCAACATGCCTTCCTATTTTCCCCACAACAACCACCCTGTAAGGTGAGTTGGACTGAGAGAGAGAGTGATTGGCCCAATGTCTCCCAGGCAGTTTTCGTGCCTGAGGCGGGATTAGAACTCACTCCTGCTTTCTAGCCTGGTGTTTTAACTGGTAGACCAAACTGGGTCTCATTTTGCAGGCGTAACGATGGAAACCCATCTTCAGTCATGATTTTCCAAGACCTTTACATGAAAACTAAACTAGAAGTAAAGTTTATCCCATTGTTTGCCAGTCCCAGTTGTTTTCACCAAAATCAGAGATAGATGCAGCTTTCGTCCCCTACTGATGAGGTAGGCATAAATTCCGATGGATAAAGATTGGGAAAAGTAACAGACATACACCCAATAAACATTCCCCAGTCCCTCCCCCCATCATATAAAATAACTGAAATTGCCAAAATCTTGGGAGATTTCAGCAATCTTACATTAGAAAACCCATGAGATTTAGATTATGTTTGTCTTCAGTACAATACAGAACGATGCCTTATCACCCACAAAGGTTTGGCAACCTCTGAAATAGACTACAGATCACCTCAGCTTCTGCAATAATATAACAATTCATTTTCATAGTGGAACTAGATTATTGAACTTTCTGTGTTGCTAACACAACTTTTATATAATTCTCTTCTGATATTTGCAATAATCTGCTAACAGATTGTTGCAACAATATTGTGTTACAGTCATATTTAAATACCTGGAAAACTGCCAGCAGAGCACACCGAATAGGGAACTGTGTTTATTGATGGGTATGTAGATTTGTATACATATGGTGTATTAATTTTAATATTAGTTTTAGTATTATCCACTGATAGCATCTTGCCAAAACTCTTATTTACCACTGGAACACATGCAGAAGCACACTAGCAAAAGTTTTGCATAAATTGGGATTGTGTTGATTATTTATTTTCTAGGATTTCTTTATGATTCTCCATCAGTTTGATGGAAAATACTTTTTTCCATTAATTCTTTTTTTTTTTAAGATGATGATTTGTGTGACCTTCCCATGTGTGGGATATCAGATTCTTCCTCTTACCTCTGTTCCAAGGTGTCTGCAGTTAGATACAGATTAACAGAGTTGGGAGGGACCTTGTAGGTCATCTAGTCCAACCACCTGCCCAAGCAGGAGACCCTACACCATTTCCGACAAATGGCAGTCCAATCTATTCTTGAGAGCTTCTCCAATGATGAAGCTCCCACAACTTCTGAATGCAAGCTGTTCCATTGGTTGATTGCTCTGTCACAAAACTTCTCCTTATTTCTAAGTTGAATCTCTCCTTGTTCAGTTTCCATCCATTATTCCTTGTCCCCTAATCATCCTGGTTGCTCTCCTCTGCACTCTTTCTAGAGTCTCAACATCTTTTTTAGTTGTGTGTCATATCTTTGAACCATCATCTGTCTGGCAGGCTTCAGATCTTCCCAGGCTTGAATTAAATCTCAAGGCCAGGCATGAACTCCTCCTGTTGAGCAGGGGCAGCCAGAGAGACTGCAAATGGACGTTGCATTAAAAACCACAGCCATCGGCCATCTCAACGTAATACAAAAATCCCAGACACAGCCTGCCAACAACACTAAAGCCCTTTGATAATCAGGTAGATTATCAGGCCTTTTTTTTTCAGAGGGACAACATTTTTGATGGAACCCCCACGATTGATGTGGTGGCATTATTAGGAAAAATACGGAAGGCTTAAATGCTCATTCAAGGTCAGTTGGATGGGAAACAGCCTGTTGAAACACCTGGGCTCACCAGCCTCAATTGATCTCTCCCTTCCCCATCACCTTAAGTAGCCATTCCCAAAAGTCACCTTCCTGCTCTGCGAGGTTCTCTCCGTACTTTGTGACAGATGAAAGCTCAGGAACACACATATTGTCCCTTTCAACCCCTAACGGATGTTCTCTGCTGGGCAAATTAAAGAGCCATGGTTCATCTTGTTTTATGATACGTATGATGAACCATATGTTGCCAGAATAAACTGTCACAGCCGAGGGAGAGGGGTGTGGGGGGGGGGAGAAAGAACAGGGGTGAGACTGTCTTTTGAGAGGATGCTATTATTAAAGTCACTTCAGGGGCAGAAAGACAACAACAACCTATTGTCATCTGCAGCAGCAGCAGCAACAACAATTTGGTCCATCCTGAGCATCAACCTGTGTGAAAGAGCATCCTTCTCACCCTGCTAATGGAATTAGGCTGACAATGCAGATTGACACAGGTATTTAAAAAGCAGAGGGAAAACTGCAATGGAACTAGCCGAGTGCTGGAAGGATTTATCATGCAAAGTGACATCGTCCTAGTGTAAATCAAACCACTTCCATGCTTTTAATTTTCTTTTTCTTTTTTTTTAAGGAAAAGCTTACAGGCTGCATGCAACAGCAGATTTTATTTACTGAAGTCAGGAAATAATTTGGGGCAAAAAATTCTTTGTGTTATTATTAATAGGTATCCATTTCTTCTGGGTAGATCCAAAACTTCAACAGCACTAGTAACTCGGAACAGGAAGGTCATTTTAGATTTTTCTCCTTTGCATGCTGCTGAGTTCAGTACAACTCTTGATGAATCAGTCCCTGAGAATGTACATAGTCCCCTACTACGGTTCATTTAATGACTGTTCAAAGTTACAACGGCACTGAATAAAGCGACTTATGAACATTTTTCACAGTTACCACCTTTGCAGCATTCCCACGGTCACGTGATCAAAATTCAGATGCTTGGCAACTGACTCATATTTATGACGATTGCAGTGTCCCGGGGTCATGCGATCCCCTTTTGCGACCTTCTGACAAGCAAAGTCAATGGGGAAGCCAGATTCACTTAACAACTGTGTGACTAATTGAACAACTGCAGTGATTCACTTAACAAATGTGGCAAGAAAGGTTGTAAAATGTGGTAACACTCACTTAACAAATGTCTCGCTTAGCAACAAAAATGTTGGCCTCAATTGTGGTCGTAAATCGAGGACTACCTGTATATACAATACATCTGTGCGAGAAATTGGTGCAAGTGCCAAAAGCCCTATCGTTTTCCTTGTTACCCGAAGATAGAATCTAATGACAACCTAAGGTGAAAAGCAAAACAAAGCTTGGATTTAGAGACGGCAGGGGAACAGGCTGCAGCAAAGGAAATCTCAGGAATTGCAAAAGGGCTAAACTTCATGTGCTTTTAACCATGGAGTTTGCCCCCGAGTGCTGTGGCATTGCCTGAGTTTCTTCAACCCTGAAGAGATGCTCTCCAGGGACACCGGCCCGTATTCTGAATCTCTCAGCCTCTTTCTTTCTCTATCTCTCTGCCGCCAACCCCCAGCCCCCACATTCAACCTTCCCAGTATGTACACACACACACACACACACACACACACAATCTCTCTCTCCCCCTCTCCCTCCCTCCCTCCCTCTATAGTGGCACATTTATGAAGGCAAATATACATGTCCCAGGATAATGTGGCACTTTTCTTCCTCTTTCAAAAGAGTTTGAGTTTTCTTCCTCTGCTTGTTTTTCAAAAAGGCAACAACCTTGAATTGGACAACAACAACTGCATCACTGCTAAAATGCAAGTGTTTTCTTTTGCCAACTGCCTGGTGTGTGAGTGTGAGTGTGTGTGTGTGTGTGTGTGTGTGTGTGTGTTGAAGTGAACTGAATCAAGACCACAGAATGGGAGAGCAGATTTAGTTTTAAAACTAGGCGAACATTTAAATCTTCTATGCACTCACGCCTTTCACTAAGGTCCCCAAACAGGTCAACCCGAATGCCTATATACAGGCAAATCATGCCAGCAATAATCGTAGTATGATAGTATGATTAATAGTATGATATTATGAGTCATATCATAGTGCAATTACCCTGTTTTCCCCAAAGTAAGACATTCCCTGATAATAAGCCCAATCGGGCTTTTGAGTGCATGGCAATAAGGCCAAGTGCTTATTTCAGGGTTCAAAAAAATATAAGACAGGGTCTTATTTTTGGGGAAACACGGTAATACCATACTTCACTGCCCAGAGTCATATATATGAGATAGCTATTGCAAGTCAGAAAAACAGACAGATGGACAGACAGAAAGTCTGGCCCCGAAATTATCAGACATAAAGTCCAAACCCTGATCCAATTTTTTCTTAATCAAAGTTCTATTTGAAATGTATTTGAATATAAGTTCTATTTTTAGGCCATCTTTTTGAATCAAATGCCCTGATTTCCGAGGAAATATTGAAACCTATAACTGGATTATTCTATCTGATTTAAAATGGGGTCTTAATCTTAATCCAGATTAGGATCAAAAGGAGACTAGAACCACAAAGGGTGCACAATCCCCTTAATTGGATCATAGTCTGGAATGAAAAATTATAGAATGGAAAGATTGGAGAAAGAGAGTCCTGGAGAAAAAGAGCAGAGCAGAGAAACAGAATCCATATTGCAAACTTGAAGCTCATGATGGGCCAAACCTGGAAAAGTGAACAATTCAGTTTTGGTGACTTAGCCTATGTATCTTTTTTTCTAAATTCATGCAGCAAGCAGAAGACGATTATTGAATTAATCCACTTTCTATGTTTGAACAATACCCTGAATCAGGGGCGAAATTCAGCAGGTTCTGACAGGTTCTGGAGAACCGGTAGCGGAAATTTTGAGCAGTTCAGAGAACCGGCAAATACCACCTCTGGCTGGCCCCAGAATGGGGAGGGAATGGGGATTTTGCAATATCCTTCCCCTGGAGTGGGGAGGGAATGGGGATTTTGCAGTATCCTTCCCCCAGGAGTGGGGAGGGAATGGGGATTTTGCAGTATCCTTCCCCTGGAGTGGGGAGGGAATGGAGATTTTGCAGTATCCTTCCCCCAGGAGTGGGGAGGGAATGGGGATTTTGCAGTATCCTTCCCCTACCACGCCCACCAAGGCATGCCCACCAAGGCATGCCCACAGAACCGGTAGTAAAAAAAAAATGGATTTCACCACTGCCCTGAATCATAAATTAACAATATGAGCTGGTTTCATACAACACCCTAAGCCTCTTTCAACTAGCATTTGCGCAAACACAACCACCAAGTCTTCAATGGACCTGCTTACGCATTTCGTGTGAACGTAGATGGCCGAGTGTTTTTCTTTTCATAGCCGATTTGCAGAGAAACCACAAAACAGCCACATCATCCCAGGTAAGAGGCCCTCTGTTGTGAAGTCACAACCAGAGGGGAGATTTTTTTTCCCCCACATCAGCTTCTTCAGCTTGCAGGCTATGATGTTCTTCCTCCACTATCAAAAATTCATAAAGGGAATCAGCATTCTTCTCCCAATGGGTCCCCAAGGTGTGATAGACCTTGTCGGAAAGAGAAGCTATAAATATAGAATTATACACCACTGGGGGGAAAAATGGGATCGGAGGCTTGGCTTTAAACTGGTAGCTCAGCCCCTAGGGAGCAGGGGAGTCCAGGGCAGCAAGGAAATGGGTCAAGTATGTCAATTTCTAGACTGCTGACCTCTGGCTCCTCTAATGACTCTAGGGCTCCACCTCGATGACACTCAAGCTTCCCTACCAAGCACTTAGAAACAAGCAAGAAAAGAGGAGAAAGAGTTAGAGAGAGAGAGAGAGAGAGAGACGGTTGCATTATGACCCAGCTGTCAAAGTTAGTTGAAGAGAGTGTTTGGGTCACTGATTCCTCAGATCAGGGGTCTCCAACCTTGGCAACTTTCAGACTCGTGGACTGCAACTCCCAGAATTCCTCAGCCAGCTTTGCTGGGAGTTGAAGTCCACAAGTCTTAAAGTTGCAAAGGTTTGAGACCCCTGGTCTGGATCATTATGTTCCTCTTCTTTATTTTTCTTTTATGTTGACACTCAAGCTTCCCTACCAAGCACTTAGAAACAAGCAAGAAAAGAGGAGAAAGAGTTAGAGAGAGAGAGAGAGAGAGAGACGGTTGCATTATGACCCAGCTGTCAAAGTTAGTTGAAGAGAGTGTTTGGGTCACTGATTCCTCAGATCAGGGGTCTCCAACCTTGGCAACTTTAAGACTCGTGGACTTCAACTCCCAGAATTCCTCAGCCAGCAAAGTTGGCTGAGGAACTCTGGGAGTTGAAGTCCACAAGTCTTAAAGTTGCCAGGGTTGGAGACCCCTGCCTCAGATAATTGCTCTAGGTTAACTCCTGGGGGGAATCTTCCCCAAAGTGATCCCCCTTACCAGATTTCCAGTACAGGTAGTCCTCGACTTACAACAGTTCATTTAGTGACCATTCAAAGTTACAATGGCACTGAAAAATGTGACTTATGCCCGTTTTTCACATTTACAACTGTCGTGGCATCCCCATAATCATGTGACCAAAATTCAGATGCTTAGCAATTGACTCATATTTATGACGGTTGCTATGTCCCGGGGTCATGTAATCCCCTTTTACGACCTTCTGACAAGCAAAGTCAATGGGGAAGCCAGATTCACTTAACAACCAGGTTGCTAATTTATCAACTGCAGTGATTGGCTTAACAACTGTGGTAAGAAAAGTCGTAAAATGGGGCAAAACTCACTTAGCAACAGAAATTTTGAGCTCAATTGGGGTCGTAAGTCAAGGATTACCTGTATCTGATTAATAAGATCTTCTTTTGCATGATCTTTAGCCCCATTTTTTTCCATTGTTACTACTGAGATCAAAGTAATGCAAGAATTAAGGCTGAGCACTAAGAGAGAGCCCACTGCACTTTTTCTCATTCAACTCTGTCAGTGTGTATGAGTATTCATGACTGGGAGAGACATGGTAACAAGGTCAGCCAATGAATAGGGCATAGTAACAAGATCAGTCAATGGGGACTGTTTGGAAACGGAAACAGTTTGGAGGCTGGGCGTGGCTCAGCTCTGAGGCTGTGTTAAGCTCTGAGTCTGTCTGCTGAATTGAAACTGAAACTGTTCTCTCCTCTCTACCATGTTGGAAGAATCAGCTCTTGGTATTGTATATATTACTTCATGTGTTATTATGTATATAAAGAGAAGTAAATGAATCCTGCTGAATCAGTTACCTGCGTGTGCTTTCTGGATTTGATTTCTGCAACAAACTGACAAACTCAGTGAAAGTGAATTTGTTATTTAAATTTCTTACCAGTGAGTAAAGAACGCAGAAGGATTAAGAAGAGAAGATGCATGGTACTCTTGTACTTGTTTAATGCTAGGATGGCCAAAACATTTGTGCTTCATCTCTCCATCAACCTGCAATTTCCCGGGTTCCCCACACTTCCATGACATCCGTCTCATGTGGCTTCTCCAGAATCAGGGCTCCTGCTAGCAGGGTGAGCCCTGCCTTGTAGATTGCCCCAGGTTGTTGGGGGGCAATATGCTGACTCTGTAAACCCCTGAGAGAGGGCTGTAAAGCACTATGAAACAGCATCAGGGGTGGTTTGTGGATCCTGTTGCTGCCAGTTCGCTCAGGGTTGCGTTGTGCGTGCGCTCGCGCACCCCCGCAATAAAAAAATAGCTTCTGCACATGCACAGAAGCAAAATCCAAGATGGCGGTGCCCACGGAGACACCGACAGAACCAGCTCCGTGACATCATCGCCGAGTTACTAGCAGTTCTAAAGAACCGGATAGAACTGGTAAGAACCCACCTCTGAGCAGGATATAAGTGCTATTTCTATTGCTATTGGTATCGGTAAGCTCAAAAACTCACTCAGTGAGTAAGTATATACCACTGTTATTTTGGTCATGCTGAGCTCTATCAGGGCCAAAACCAAGAATGACAGGTGGCAGTTCTTCCAAGCTGAGCTCTTTATTGTTTCACGTCTATAGACAAAATCTTGCCAGACTGAGGACTCTACTATCTAGAATATACTCTGTGAACTGTTAAGGAGGGGCTGTCTTCACCCTCTTTCTCTAACACATGATATCCAGACTAAGTTGTCTCTTACTCCTCTGTAATGCACCCCCTCCCTGCTTGGAATCCACCTCCTCGTTACATTTCATCACAGCTCTTAAACCAAGCATGGCATCATCTGAAATCAAATGGGCCTGATGTAGAGCTTGCGGTAACCAGTAGCTGTACATAAGCTTTGTGACATGTTAAAAATCCTCATTTACAGAAACTCCAAATAAAGTCTATGCCACGTTCAGGCAACATATTACCATGGAAATACTAGGTCAAAGAGAGTTTGCATTAGGGGATAAAATAGAGACAACCTCATGTTTGTTTGCTGTTTTAGCTGATCGACTCCTGCCCACATAGCCACAATCTCATTAAAATATTGTTTTATTCATAGCCTCGGTCTACGAGAAACAGTCCGTCACCTCTATTCCTGCCATTCACCCTTTTCCAAATATATTTGTTTCTCAAGTATGTACACCCTACATTTGCGGAATTGCACTGTGGTTTTACAAAAGCCTTTGTCATAATACAAATGGTCATTTTAAAACTGTCACGGGATAGTTTTCCACATTTTTCCCCAAGAGACTACCACAAATGTAATGCTGTTTTACATCCAAATTGCACTTTCATTTTTAAAACTCAGCATTCAACCAGGCGGCTAATAACTCTCCATCTATTTAAGCAAGATGCTGGATAATTAGAAAGCCATTTTAGTAGTACAATCCCGCCTCTTAGGCTAGCTGGGTGAAAGTTTTATTTCAAAAGTTGGGAAAGCAGGGTACCAGTGTTCCAGTAGTTGAGGAGCTCCTACAAAGACAAGGGCGTCAAACTATTTTCCAAAGCACCAGAAGACATGGATGAAAACTAACCAAGGACAGAAGCAACATAGAACTAAGGAGAAATTTCCTAATGGTGAGAGAAATCAACTAATGGAATGGCTTGCCTTCAGAAATTGTGGCTGCTCCATCACTGGGGACTTTCCAAAAAAAGACTGGACAGCCATTTGTCTGAAATGGTATAGGGTCCCCTGCTCAAGGAAGGGGTTGGACTAGAAGACCTCCAAGGTCCCTTCCAACTCAGTTATTCTACCTTCTGTGTTCTTTGTGCCTTTACAGAAAGTCCCACATGGCTGGATTCTCTGTTAGTGATGCAGTTAAACTCCAAAACAACCACCTCTTTTTTGATGGAAGCAAAGTTCAAGGCAGATAGTGTAATTGTTCATTCTTTAACCAAGGAGGGGTTTTAGCTTAAGGGCTGCATATTCCGTTTGCAACCTGCCTGGGCCATAAAGGACACGGTGAATAATTCCTTATTCACAGAGGACATGGAGGTGAGTAATTCCTTATTCCAGAACTGCATGCACTTGAATGAATTGTGACATTTCCCCTCCATGTAACAAATAGTGAAGTTATTCTTTATGATGTTAGCTTCTTGGTCCTCTTAGCTTCAGACTTCTTGAGCATTTCTTGGAACCGCAGTCAGAAGAGCAACAATAGCTTCTATCAGTGGCGGGTTTCAACTTGTTTTTACTACCGGTTCTGTGGGCGTGGCTTGGTGGGCATGGCAGGGGAAGGATACTGTAAAATCTCCATTCCCGCCCCACTCCAAGGGAAGGATACTGCAAAATCTCCATTCTCTCCCCACTCCAGGGGAAGGTTACTGCAAAATCCCCATTTCCTCCCACTCAGCTGAGACTCGGGAGGCAAAGAATAGATGGGGGCAGGGCCAGTCAGAGGTAGTATTTACCCGTTCTCCGAACTATTCAAAATTTCCAGTACCGGTTCTCCAGAACTGGTCAGAACCTGCTGAAATCCACCTCTGGCTTCTATCTATGTAGAATGTGACAATGTATGGCCAAATGATGGGAACTAAAGGGAAGCATTTGGTCAACCGCAGAGCACATGACAGCTCCTTCTCAAAATTATTCAGTTTGCAGCCCTGGATATTTTTTGTCTCTGCAGAGTTGGTAAATTTCCAGATTTCCATTTTTTGGGGGAGAGCACGTTTAGTAGATTTGAAAGATTTAAAGAGAAAAAAATGCCTATGCTTTAATATTTGAGGGGTCTTAAGGCACCCATTTTGCCACTTGAACCCCGCCTCCAAAAAAAAGCAGGCGGATATTTCTCATTTTAGGTTTTTTTTTTTAAAGAGAAATTTCACTTCTTTAAATCTCAATCCTTCTCCAATAAAAAAGGTCCAAATATTTTATCAACATGGCCTCCTTCCATCTATCCATCCCATGATCTCTAAACTTCTTGTTCAAGTCATCGATACATCCATGCATGTATGCATTCATTCATCTGTTATATAACTATCTTAAGGTCTTTTAATTTCACCAAATTGTTCCATACCCTTCTCTCCCATTTCAAAACAAAATATCATAGAGGTTCTTTTTGGAACTGATAAAATTGTAATGTGTTTTTGGTGTTTTCATATATCCATCCTGATCCTGAACACCTGGATGTCAATTATCGTTTTTTACACATGGAGCATACATATTCCAACTGTGAGAAAGTCCATTGGAGTTGGGTGGCTAATACATTTCATCAGGGGTGAAATCCAGCAGGTTCTGACAGGTTCTGGAGAACCAGTAGTGGAAATTTTGAGTAGTTCGGAGAACCGGTAGCGGAAATTTTGAGTAGTTCGGAGAACCGGCAAATACCACCTCTGGCTGGCCCCAGAGTGGGGAGGGAATGGGGATTTTGCAGTATCCTTCCCCTGCCATGCCCACCAAGCCACACCACGCCCACCAAGCCACACCACGCCCACCAAGCCACACCACGCCCACCAAGCCACGCCCACAGAACTGCTAGTAAAAAAAATGGGATTTCACCACTGCATTTCATTGAATCATAGGGCTGGAAGGGACCTTGGAGGTCTTCTGGTCCAGAGGTGGGTTTCTCCTGGTTCGGACCGGTTCATCCGAACCAGTAGCAACCCGCTGGTGATGTCACAGAGCCTGTTCGGTCAGTGCCAGTCCGTGGACGCCGCCATCTTTTTTTGAAATTTTTTTTTGGGGGGGGGATTTTTTCTTCTTCTGCACATGCACAGAAGCTGAGTTTCCGGCACTGCGCATGCATCGCCATCTTGTTTTTGGCTTTTGGGGGGGGATTTTTTTGGGATTTTTCGGCACTGCGCAACCCACTAGTGATTTCACAGAGCCGGTTCGGTCAGTGCCGGTTCATGGACACCGCCATCTTTTTTTTTGGAATTATTTTTTTGGAATTTTTTTTGGGGGGGGGGGATTTTTTTTTAATTTATTTTTTCTTCTGCGCATGTGCAGAAGCCGAGTTTCTGGGACTGTGCATGCATCGCCATCTTGTTTTTGGCTTTTTTTTATTTTTAGGCACTGCGCATGTGCACGTGCATGAAGCGCGTGCACGTCCACGAGGCGCAGCCACGCGGCGCGGGAGGAAGCGAACCGGAAGCGAGGTAAGTTAGAACCCACCCCTGTTCTGGTCCAAACCCCCAGTCCAATTTAAATAAATATATTTTAGTGCTGCTGGTTTCTGCATTATCTAACTTCCAAATCTATTGATCAGACTAGTAGTTGTTCATGTAGATCTGGCATATACTGGCAACAATTTTTTCTGGCCATTTTCAAGTCCCAGGAAAGTTGTGGAGCAACATGTGTGGCTCTCTAGCAGGTTGAAATTGCCCACACAGGCCCTATAGAGGAACCCTCAGAGGGAAAATGTAATGCACTCACTGGAGATACAAGGATGAAGTTTAATTTGCACATTAAAATCTGGTGTTGTAAAGGACCCAAAGACATAATAAATAAACCAATACTCCTGCTATGACTACCACCATGAAGGAGATATCTCGCTATTTTCTGCTACTATATGCCTTTAATACAATCTTTCTGGAGGAATTAAACTCTTTTCTCAAATGAGACTAGATCTATTTTTTTTACACCTGTTCTGAGTACTATAGATATGAAATGAAGAATTGACGAATGCTCAAAATGTGTTATATACTGTTAATCATGTAGGAAGCTTCGGTTTAGAAATTAGATGCAGAGATTATTTAAATTAATCTCTAAATGGAATCAGTTTTCAAGTACAGGGTTCTAAACTGAATTGTCAGGCTGGAAGGCCTTGTGTAATATATAAGGTGTGTGTGTGGGGGGGTTGTGTATGTGACTCATCCTGGCTTCTGCTTGGAGTAGTTCCTGAAGTTTTCTCAGCAATATTTCAGAAGTGGATTGCCATCGTCTTCTTCCTGGGAGAGGAAGAGAATGGCTGGCCGGAGGTCACCCAACTGGCTAGAAGTCATGGGCCCTAGTTTTCAACCTGGTGCCTTAACCACTGCTCCAAACTGGCTGTCTTTTGTGTATATCCAAAAGGCCCTTTAAAAAATTGTTTTGGAAAACCCGGTTGTCAATCTGCGATTGGACAATTAGGGCAAAGTGCTGATCTTTTTTCTAAGCTGCACAATAAAGACTGGATGCATAGCATAGCTACCTAATAAGCTTTTGGCTACAACATTTCCAGAAGGAGTGGATTCATTACTCTCCGAGAGCATATCCCTTCTGGGAATCCAGCTTTCTAGAGGAATTTTTAAAGGATTCATACTGCAATGCACTAAAACAAAGATGTTTCTGAAAAGCTGTAAATTATAATGGGGTATCGGCAGTGGTGAAATCCAATTTTTTTTACTACCGGTTCTGTGGGCGTGGCTTGGTGGGCATGGCAGGGGAAGGATACTGCAAAATCTCCATTCTCTCCCAACTCCTGGGGGAAGGATATTGCAAAATCCCCATTCCCACCCCACTCTGGGGCCAGCCAGAGGTGGTATTTGCCGGTTCTCTGAACTACTCAAAATTTCTGCTACCGGTTCTCCAGAACCTGTCAGAACCTGCTGGATTTCACCCCTGGGTATCGGATGCTGCCCAATTCCTGGAACCTGTCCCTGATCACATATTGCTTTAAATTGACACTTACATAAGTATAATCCTTTCTACCGTCTGCCTCCCCATCTATCCAGAAAAAGCCAGAAGAAAAATCTCTCTCTCTCTCTCTCCCTCTCCCTCTCCCTCTCTCCCTCTCTCCTCTCTCTCTCTCTCTCTCTCTTTTTCCTCAGGACAGAAACACTTCAGTTCTTACAAATAAAGAAAAGCAGAGGTGTCAAAACACAAGTGTTGAAAGCAGCATATTCCAAACATATGAGTGATACTAGGAGCTTTAACCCCAGTCAGCTGTGTTTGATAAAATTTAGCAAATATGGTTTACAAAAGACAAGTAAAACAGCAACAGACCCCAGGAGAAGCCTGTTCCTTATGCTGTTTTCCTTGTAGCTGCAAGATGGCTTGGAACAAGCCAAGACATTTTATGTTGTAAACACCACATTTATTTAGCTCTTTCCATGGATAATGGAAAAATCCTGCTCAAATCATCACTTCCTCCCTTGGAAGGGGAAAACAAAAAGGACTAAAATCTGGAATCACAGGCAGTATAGAAAACTCAACTGAAAGAGTTGGAGTCAGGAGCATAAACTTACATCCAAATGCCCCAGGCGCATTTGTGGTTACTTCAAAATGCTGTGCCTTAAAGCTCTCCCAACCTGGAAAAATACCAATGATGGTGAGAACATCTCTGCTGGTAGGGGGTCCATGTACTCTTTTGTGTGCCTGGTAGACTAAATATGATTATGCCAGACAAGGATGGAAATTTTGGCATAGATTAGGGTTGAAAAGTGTGGGGAAACACGGACCCATGGACAGTGGGGGCAGAAGGGCCTATTTACATTCTAAATGTATACCGTGAACTTTTTTAACCATCAAGGAATAGTTAGGGGAGAATCTATGATTTCCTGAAAAGGATGAGAAGATAGTGTATATACACTATAACTGATCGGTAATCCTTAATGTATGACCATCTGGTTAGCAACTGTTTGAGGTTACGACGGCCCTGAAAAAAGTGACTTACAGCTGGCCCGCACACCTATTATGGTCACAGTGCCCTGTGGTCATTTTTTATATTGTTGTGAGCTGCCCAGAGTCCCTTGGGAGTTGAGTGGCATACACATTTAATAAATAATGATAATAATAATAATAATCTGATCATGATTCAGGCAATTGGCAACCAGAAGTTAGTTATGATGGTTGCAGCATCAGAGGGTCATGTAATCACCACCTGCAACCTTCCCAGCTGGCGGGTTTTTTATATTGTTGTGAGCTGCCCAGAGTCCCTTGGGAGTTGAGTGGCATACACATTTAATAAATAATGATAATAATAATAATAATCTGATCATGATTCAGGCAATTGGCAACCAGAAGTTAGTTATGATGGTTGCAGCATCAGAGGGTCATGTAATCACCACCTGCAACCTTCCCAGCTGGCTTGTGGCAAGCAAAGTCAATGGAGAGGCCAGCAAGATGTCCCAAGTGATGTCTCACATAAAGACTGTGACAAAAAAGTTGTAAAAGCAGGGGCAGTCATGTGAAGCATCACATGATTACACCACTTAATGAACTTTCTGGTCCCAACTGTGGTTGTAAGTCGAGGATTACCTGTAATTGAGTACAGTGATACCTCAATACCCATCATTAATTGGTTCCAGGAGGCACAATGAGTATAAAAAATGATGAGTACCAAACAAATTTTTCCCATAAGGAATAACGTAGTGAGTCACAAGGCAGCTGACACCGACAAGTTCTAGCTTGTGCGTCGAGTATCAAACAAATGATAACAGAGTTGGAAGGGATCTTGGAGGTCTTCAACCTCCTGCTCAGGCAGGAAGCCCTATACCATTTCAGACAAATCTTTTCCTCTTCTAATCTTTTCTTTAAAACTTCCAGTGTTGGAGCATTCACAGGAAAAAGGTTCCACTGATTATGGAACATGAAACATGAAGACCAGGACAACATTTTTGTGTCAAAATGTGTTGAGTACCAAAGTCAATCAGTTGCAAAGCAGTTGAGTACCAAGGTACCACTGTATATGATTAACACCGTAAAAAACATTATATGGAATATGATATAAGAAGATAAAAAGTTTATCTTTGAAAATTTTAGATCTCTGGTATTTTGATAGCCCTGGCTTGAAGGTCAGTATTGCTGAACCATCAATAGAAATTCTGCAATAGACTTGCAGGCAATGAATTGGAACCCTTCAGTACTGTGCATACCTAAGGCAGAAGAACATTAGCATTTGATTCTACACATTTAGACTTTAAAAAAATCAATTTTGGAGAGCAATGTGTAGAAGGATACACTGAAGACAGAATCTTGAAGACTTCAATTCATCTAAGTTCTTTGTTGGAACAAATGCTTATTGGTTCCAACATCTGATGTCTCAGGGTGAGCAACTCAATGAATTTGTGAAATTCATGAAAAGGATATAAAGCTAACTTTTTATGGAGAAGGAAAGCAGTGCACAATTAATCTTTCGGTTTAAATCAGCCTCATAGTAACCTTGGTGGCAGGATTTAAATAGATTTCAACCTAATGGAATCCAGGAAAATGAACCACCTCTGAGCAACTCATTAGATCAAGTCCCAGTAGTAATTATTGTGCTGTGTGATTTAAATTTGTGTACCAAAAGAGTGAGGGGGAGGATTGGATGATGATCAAAATGAGTTAGGGGGCTAGTGGATATATACTAGATCAGCAGTTCTGTTGGATTTGTGTGCTGAAATCCAGCTGTGGGTATTCAATATCCAATACCCCAAAGTAATTGGACCCCTAGAATTTGCTTCTAATGGATGAGAAAGATAAAGTCTTTTAAAAGATGAATGATAAGCACTCTATAATATAACCACCAGACAAATATTTTTACAATATTTAGCTGCACGTTTCCAGTTCAAAGTCTGAAATTTAGAAAAAATAATGCTTTGTCAGCCATTGCCCTGCATTATTTAAGGATTTTTTTATATTAAATTCCTACACATGTGGACACACTGCCAGCTCAAAAACCAAGAATAACATATAGTGGTCCTTCCACACTGAGTACTTTGTTGTTTCCACACCAGTAGACAGAATCTTGCCAGACTGAGGATTTCTACTACTGGGAACTGTTAGGGAAAGGCTGTCCTCACCCTCCTTCTCTCACACATAACATCTGACTTAAGTTCACTCTTATTTCGCTGAAATGCATCCTCTCCTTCCTGGAATCCAGTCCACTACATTTCATCCCACACCCTTCATTCTAAACCAGGGGTGTCAAACACAAGGCCTGCAGGCTGCATCTGGCCCACAATGTGGTCAGATCCGGCCCGCGGAGCCGCAGAGCCGTCCTGGAAAATGTAAGGGGCCAGCCTGTGTCGCTTCGGCCCAGTCTACCCAGTGCAAAGAGGAAACATCAGGCCAGCATGGCTTCGGCCTGGTCTACCCAATGTGAAGAGGAAACATCGGGCAAGCAGTTTGGGGAGTGGCGTCAAGCTGGCCACGCCCACCCAGTTGGCCACACCCACCCAGTCGGCCATGCCAGGATGGCCTGCAGAGCTGTCCAGGATGGCCCACGGAGCCATCCTGGAAAATGTAAGGGGCCAGCCTGTGTCGCTTCGGCCCGGTCTACCTAATGCGAAGAAGAAACATCGGGCCAGCGTGGCTTTGGCCTGGTCTACCCAATGCGAAGAGGAAACATCGGGCCAGCAGTTTGGAGAGTGGCGTCAAGCTGACCACATCCACCCAGTTGGCCACACCCACCCAGTTGACCATGCCCAGCCAGCCCCCCGAGGTCAACCACAGCCCTGATGCGGCCCTCAATGAAATTGAGTTTGACACCCCTGTTCTAAACCATAATATGAGTTGTTTGGTTTTGTTCTATAAACTCAGCCATTGTGATTAGGAAACTATGAATTATGGCTTAGTTTGTTGTGTGAATCCAGCCAATAATGGTTTACTTAATAAAGATTAAGAAACTATTGGTTTAATATGATTTTTAACACTATCACATACTTTAATGTGGCTATACGACTATATGCATAGAAAGACCTATCAACAATCCTTACTTCTGAATCTCAACTTTGGTCACCCTAGAACCCTACTGAACACTACCCCTTGAGAAAAGAGCATATCCTCAATGTCCTGCTCCTGGTCTCCTGAAAGTATTAGATTGGTTACTACAAATTAAGGTCTACTAAACTATGTAATCCTTGAGAATTAAAAATAGCAAAAATAGCAATAGCAATAGCACTTAGACTTATATACCACTTTACAGTGCTTTTACAGCCCTCTCTAAGCATATTGCCCTCAACAATTTGGGTCCTCATTATACTGACCTTGGAAGGATGGAAGGCTGAGTCAACCTTGATCTTGGTGAGATTTGAACTGCCAAATTGCAAGCAGCCGGCAGGCAGCAGAAGTAGCCTGCAGTACTGCACTCTAACCACTGCGCCACCGTGGCTCTTCAGCTCAGCTCAGTGCTAGTGTACCTCTTAAGAATCCCTAAAGCCTTGGGTTTAATCTCTGGGATTTCCAGATAAGATGAGAAAAAGTTGTAGAGAGATTATTCACTGATGACAAATGGAGAGGAATTTTGCTGTGGCCTTGAAAGTGGAAAGAGTTGCTTAGCTCTGGACAGTCTGAGAAAGAGAACAGCCTCTCCTTGACTGTGTGGTCCTCACAAAGGAGCAATGAAGCTTTAGGATATGCTTTCAAGATTCTGTTAATATACCGGATAACGATAAAGAAGCGTTTCTAGAAACCCTGCCATGTCTGTTTCTTGACTTGTCTAACTTGAAGAGTTAGCAATTAGACAGATCCCTATATTCCCACCCCCCACCCTCAAAAAAATGTAAAGTTCTTCAGGAAAGCAACATTAACCCTTCCATTCATCTATCAACGGGCAGCTCACACGAACTATACAATTGCACACCCATTGTACTCACTTGCATAAGAAATCTCGTTGGTATCATCTGATGAGGAATTTTGGATGTCGAAGCCCAACAACAGCCTGAGAGGAGACGCGGTTAGAGAAGGCCAGCCCAGAAAAATTCAATCAGCTTGTAATTAGAACAAGAAATTAAACTAAAATCATTACACAAGCAAGTGGGTCTATTTTCCTGAACTTTGTTCTGAGAGACTTCTGGAGTTGTTTTTCAGTGCCATTAAATATCTTTTTATCACTCCCTTGTTGTGAATACTCCCAATACTACCAGATCCTGGCAATTTACAACCTGTTTTAAACTCAGGCAGTGAGGTTTAATTTGTTATTAGCTGAATAAAGGTTAACCAAGACAGAACTTAAATGATGAGTTAAGGGATAACATGTTACAGTGAAGCAATTAAAGGCCATGTAGCAGGGGTGGGTTCTAACTTACCTCGCTGTTGGTTCGTTTCCTCCCGCACCGGATTTTTAAAAAATCCAAAAAAAAAACCCCAAAAATGCATGCACAGTGCCAGAAACTCGGCTTCTGCGCATGCGCAGAAGAAAAAAAAAATTAAAAAAAATCCCCCCCCCAATTTTTTTTTTTTTAAAAATTCCAAAAAAAAGATGGTGGCGCCCACGGACCGGCACTGACCAAACCGGATCTGTGACATCACTGTGACATCACCAGCGGGTCGCTACCAGTTCGGGCAAACCAGTCCAAACCAGGGGGAACCCACCTCTGCCATGTAGGAGCTGCAGGAAGAGATTGATCTCTAATTACAGCAAAAGCATGGAAGAATTCCAAAGTAGGGAGGAAGATTAAGCAGCATCCAAGTTGGCTCTTTAGAACAGGGGTCTCCAACAGTGGTGGGATTCAAAAAAATTTACTACCAGTTCTGTGGGCGTGGCTTGGTGGGCGTGGCTTGGTGGGTGTGGCAGGGGAAGGATACTGCAAAATCCCCATTTCCTCCCGATCAGGAAGGCAGAGAATAGATGGGGGCGGGGCCAGCCAGAGGTGGTATTTTCCGGTTCTCCAAACTACTCAAAATTTCCACTACCAGTTCTCCAGAACTGGTCAGAACCTGCTGAAACCCACCTCTGGTCTCCAACCTTTGCAACCTTAAGGCTTGTGGACTTCAATTCTGGGAGTTGAAGTCCACAAGCCTTAAAGTTACTAAGGTTGGAGACCCCTGCTTTAGAAGATGGACTCTCAACTTCCATCTGCAGGAAACAAACTTTTTTGAAACTTCTGCACAAATCTTGTTTATTTAGATTTTGTTCTGTTTCACTTTATTTTGAAGCTGAAATTCCTTTGCTATTTAATATAGAGCCCTTGTTTGGTTTAAACTATGAACAGCATTTTTTTTTTACTTCAAACAATGGATAAAGAGCAGCCAGGAATGTGAACTGGATGCAAAATCTGGAGTTGTAACTCCATAATGTATGCCATGGTCATGGTTTTAGAGGGCTAAAAGGCAGAGATTTTGGGGAAATCCTGGAAATGTTCCTTCTTGTAGTGCTGAAACTCTACAATAATTTCCACTGAATCCAGGGGATAAGCAAAACACACAATACGTTTTGCTATCCCTAATCCTAGCCACTATTCTAATTCTACAAAATCCCATTAAATGCATTGCATTAAATGTTATGAATTTAACACACCCAGAAAAACCAGGAAAAGTAAAAAAAAAAATCTACAAGTTGCCTGACAGCTGTTTTCAATACTAGTTTCCTTGACAACATTCATTTTTCAGATCATTGTTTTTTTCCTTGAATGCAAGCTTCTCCTCCTCCTCTCTCTCTCTCTTTCCATCACCATTACCATTTCTACATAACTTTGAGAAGTTCTGCAGGGGGCTGATCAGAGAAAGTCGGATGCTGACAGCCTGTATTTAACATTGTGTCCTACTGTGCAAACTCAGTTGGGAGCAGATGCTACACATCCCCTCTCAATCGAATCCCTGGAAAGCTGGTTTGTTTGTTTGTTTGTTATTTTCATTCCCTGTCATTCACTTCCCCTTACCTTCTAGAGTTTTAATGTATTCACCATTCTGACAGTTCCTATATGACGGATCCAAAGATTATTCTCTCTCTGCCACTGGCCTGGGAGCTTCCAATCCCTCTGGAATATCGTCCAAGCTGCCTGTTGTATTCTGCTCTACCTCCGTCACCCCCACCAGATCGGCAAGCCAGCAGCCACACAGATGCATTCATAAACAAATGTCCTGCCAAGAGGCAGTAAATTGAAGAGCAAAAGAAAGTCATAAAAGCGCCATGAAGATTGTGGAATCCACAATTTTATTGCCCAGTAAATTTCCAACGGGTTTCAGCTTCTTAAATGACAATCTGACAGAAAGCTGGGTGCATTGGATTCCTGGCTCTACGCAGATCAATGCCCCAATTGTAGTGAGAAAGGAGGAGTGTGATAACCCCTTGACCCTTCGACCATGTCACGCTTGAAATCATAGCAATATGAGTTGTGAGTGTATGCATGGATTTCTCTTTCTTGTGATCGCTTTTAGTTGAGGGCAACCTGAATTAAACCCCAATTTGTCCACGTGCAAGGGAAGGCTTGGCACATACTGATTGAATCCCAAAGTGTTACCTTCCATAATTTAAAAGAATTAAGTTTGCAATGTTTTGATGGAGTGATGAGAGCTGTAGCAGGTACAGTAACACAAAGTGAGCAGGACTGGATGGTTCATTTTTCCCCTGGGTTTGGAAAGGTAGTTTGCCTTTTACAGTACATTATGTTTACTTCAACAATTGCAGTGCACTTCTGTACATTTTCTATTGCAAAATGGAACAAAGTGGAGTAATTTATTTTCAGGAGTCTTCATCAGCTTTAGATGCTCCAAAGAAATAAAATAAAATAAAAAGATGGTTTTGGTTGGGATATGGTCCTGGATCCAGAGCAGAGGTGGGTTCCTGCCGGTTCGGACCGGCTCTATAGAACCAGTAGCAGGAATTTTCCCCCGCTCACCAAACCGGCAGCGATGGCCGGCTGGACACGCCCCCAAACCGGCTTTCTCGGCGGCGCCATAGGTGGCGCCATCTTGTTTTTTGCTTCTGCGCAGAAGCTGTTTTTGGTTTTTAGCACTGCACATGCACGTGTGTGCACCCACACGGCACGTGAGGGAGCGAACCAGCAGCGAGGTAAGTCAGAACCCACCCCTGATCCATGGGCTACTCTCATTCCTGTTTTTGACTATAATAAGAGTAAGGGATAAGAGTATAGTACAGAGGTCTTCAAACTTGGCAACTTTAAGACTTGTGTACTTCTACAAGTCCACAAGTCTTAAAGTTGCCAAGTTTGGGGACCTCTGGTATAGTACAAATATAGTAAGAGTAAGTCTTAGTGGAGAATATAGCTCAGTCTTTAATTTTTATTTCTTGATGTTCTTTGTGCTTCTTTTCCTGTGCCATAGACATTTCATTGCCAGGCTAAGTAACATTGTCAGTCCAAAAGGAAATGGCCTCCTCCTCCATGAATCGATGATACTTAATCTGGTAATGGAATATGTTTGAGAAGAGAAGCAAGCTCAGAGAACACCAAGAATCCAACAACGTCTAACATGCCTCTGTAGTTTCACATTGCATTGAAAGAAAAATTATACAGCTCAGAAAAGCTTCAGAGAAGCTTGCCCAGTGCCCACCATTGTTTATTCACCCATGAAAGACTCCCTAAAAACTTCAGCAAGATCTTTCAGTCTTCCTAGGTTCCCTAGAGAAATGACCTAAAAGGGGGCACCACTTTCTCTATGCCAGTCCCTGTTTGCTCATTTCCAAAATATCCTTTCTAGTAAAAGAAAAAAAAATAGCATCACTCTATACCTTCTGGCCCTCGGTAAACTTATAAATGTCATGTCATCCATAGGAGGTCGTTAGATTAGCAAATTGGGTGACCCATCATGGCTACTTATATCTCTTGCAGCATCAACTCAGAGCAATGTTCATCACCAATGTTTCTGTACTAGTAGTTTCTGGTGTCTTCATGGTGGGATTCAGCAGGTTCTGACCAGTTCTGGAGAACCATTAGCAGAAATTTTGAGTAGTTCGGAGAACCGGTAAATACCACCTCTGACTGGCCCCGCCCCATCTATTCTCTGCCTCCCGAATCCCAGCTGATCAGGAGGAAATGGGGATTTTGCAGTAACCTTCCCCTGGAGTGGGGGTAGGAATGGAGATTTTACAGTATCCTTCCCCTGGAGTGGGGAGGGAATGGAGATTTTACAGTATCCTTCCCCTGCCATGCACACCAAGCCACGCCCACAGAATCGGTAGTAAAAAAAATTGAATCCCACCACTGGTTTACCTAGCTTTTACTGAAGTGATATAAAGTCTATATTACTTTTATTTTGGCACAATAATTGGAAGATGCTACTAGGAGATGATATTGACTGTTTGTGCAGAAATTATCTAAGGTAGCAAACTCTTTTGAAGAATATTAAGCAAAATGAGATGGAGCTAGTCAGAAAGTCAGTGGGTGGGGACTTTGGTTGGATCCCTCATCCATGTCTACCAGTTGACAGTTACATCTAATGGTAGGACCTGGCCTTGCACACTCATCCACATATGGAAGATTTCAAGAAGAAATTAGACTGCCATTTGTCAGAAATGGTGTTAAGTCTCCTGCTTGGGTGTGGGGGTTGGACTAGATGACCTACAAGGTACCTTCCAACTCTGTTAATCTGTAATACAAGTAGGAAATACTTATAGTTCATGCATGCAAATCATATCCAGCAGCTCCTGTGTGTTCTAAAATTGTAGGAAGCTGGTGCATACAGAGCAGATTTCTTTTTGTGCTGAGGAGTTTTACACATTACCACTTGTTAAGAAGAATACCCAATATGATCTTGGTAGCACTTATGTGTTCACTGTGACAAGCCTCAAATTCTCAACTCAAAAACATGTAAAATATACATTCTCATTCAATGCATGATATTAAAATACAATGAGTGTTGATGTGAAGGACGCAGCAGCAGAGGGACCCCAAATACTGCAGGAATGATTTTCTGCATTTTGAAATAATAATATACACTATTTTATAAAGAATATTATGATGAGCCTCGGTGGCGCAGTGGTTAGAATGCAGTACTGCAGGCTACTTCTGCTGACTGACAGCTGACTGCAATTTGGTTCAAATCCCACCAGGCTCAAGGTTGGTAAAATGAGGGCCCAGATTGTTGGGGGCAAGATGCTGATTCTGTAAACTGCTTAGAGAGGACTGGAAAGCAGTATATAAGTCTAAGTGCTATTGCTATTACCTCCAAAATCTAGAGAGTAGTCAGCTCCGAGAAGGCTGGCCTAGATTAAATCCTATGCAATTAAATCTTTTTAAATTAAATCTTATGCTAGATTAAAACCTATGCGATTTTCAAGGCTACTGCTTCATGTTGAAACATGAAAGTTGGTGTTTCAGGGGTGGATACAAAAATGGACTACACAGATAGTCAGCAAGACACATAGCAATAATATGTGTCTCTCTATATATATTGTTGGGGTTTGGCATACATATATCACCTTTGTTAGCAACCATTGAATCCCATCTGGCCACAGACAGAGGAATAGCACACAAAACAATTTTTTTCCCAGCGTTCACAGTATTGAATATAGGAGAACATATTGATGAAGTACTCTGTCATTGTTAACAAGAAGCCCATCAGGCGGCTGACAGCAACATACTGTCTCTTACAGCTGAGCCATGAATTAGTCAAGGTGGGGAGAATGATGAGAAGCAGAAGGCTCACTAACAACAAAGATATGGCTCCAAATTTGTATTTCTGCTGCTGTACCATCGACCCAAAACTCTCATCTCCACAGGCACCAAGGAGAGAAGCGCCACTCAAGCGGCGTCAAGTGTAAGCAAGTAAGCACTCCGAAAAGAGAAAGGTAAGAAATGTACAACTCTGTGTATCTTCTGGGACAGGACAAAAATGAGACCTGTTCGAAGAGGTTGATGGCACATTTCTTCCCATCTCAGAGTTTGTAGATCTAAATGAAAGGATGTCTTTAGAGTTTATCAACTCTTCCATGCTATGGCTGAGTTCACACATCACCCCAAACCACGATGCGGTTTTCACATCATGTATAAACCTACCCATTATGGTTGTGGTCATCATTTATGGACCTCAACTTTTATTTATGTATCCTCCCGAGCTTCTTCTATAAGGCCACATCACAAAATGTCAATAATAAATGACATGTTTTTGATGATTAGACAAGATAGATTATTTTAAAAAGAGTAGGATGATGTAACTTTATAGAGGGGTTAAAATGTATTTATATGTATAATTACTTTGAAGAATACCAGAAGCTATTTTTCCCTTTCTTTTCTATTTTTCTTTAACTTTTTCCCTTTTTGTACTTTTTTCTTTTTCTTTGGTTTTTTTTTTCTTTTTCTTTTTTCTTCCTTACTTTAACAATTCATCAGTGGAACGACTTGCCTCCAGAAGTTGTGGAGGTTTTTAAGAAACGATTGGACAACCATTTGCCTGAAATGGTATAGAGTCTACTGCTTGAGCAGAGGGTTGGACTAGAAGACCTCCAAGGTCCCTTCCAAGTATGTTACTGTATGTTGTTCTGTTCTGATCATTTGTGTTAGTTTTTATCTTTTTGTTTAAACATTTTAATAAGAATTATTTACATAAAGTAGGTTCTTTATCAGCCAGGCGCATTCTCCTCCAATCAGTGCCCAACTCCACCCAAAAGATGGTCTACATTGCTGTGTAAGAGAAAAGCAGCAATGGGAAAAGACATAAGAGTCATCTCCCATATACAGTTGCTGTGAAGAGTTCCAGATGGATCCTTTCCCTTTCCCTTTCCCTTTCCCTTTCCCTTTCCCTTTCCCTTTCCCTTTCCCTTTCCCCTCCCCTCTCTCCTCTCCTTTCCTTTCCTTCTTTCCTTTCCTTTCCTTCTCCTTTCCTTTCCTTCCTCCTTTCCTTTCCTTTCCTTTTTCCTTTCCTTTTTCATTTCCTTTCCTTTCCTTTCCTTCCTCCTTTCCTTTCCTTTCCTTTTTCCTTTCCTTTCTTTTCTTTATTTATTTAAATTTATATGCTGCCCAACTCACCATTGGGTCACTCTGGGCAACTTACAGCAAAGTTTTTTTTAAAAAGCAATTAAAATATTAATACAAATATTAGCATCAAGAAGATTAACACAGATAGCCAAGAAAGATGGGATAAAAATCAGGCCAGTCAAATATCTAAAGAAGGTTTTGCTGTTAGGGATGTGTACAGGGGTGGGTTCTAACTTACCTCGCTGCTGGTTCGCTTCCTTCACGTGCGTGCAAAAAAATAATTTTTTTAAAAAAAAAAAAGCCAAAAACAAGATGGCGACGCATGTGCAGTGCCGGAAACTCAGCTTCTTCACATGCGCAGAAGAAAAAAAAATTAAAATTTCAAAAAAATATGGCGGCGCCCATGGACCGGCACCGACCAAACCAGATCCACGACGTCATCATGATGTCACCAGCGGGTCGCTACCGGTTTGGGAGAACCGGTCCGAACCGGGAGGAACCCACCTCTGGATGTGTAAAACATTTTCGAATCAATCTACTCCGATTTGAAATGCCTGTTCAAGTAAACACACCCTGTTTCGTGTTCTGAGCATGAAACTGGCTGCGCCAAACATTCCGGATGCATTTTGTGCTTGAAACATAATGTGCCGCCCTTGAAACAGAACTGTTTGAGCCGAAAACACTCTTCTGAATGCAACATGGCCCACTTGAAACAGAATATTCTGAATCTGAAATGTTTTCATTTGAAACATTTTCTACATCGCTATTTTCCATTGCGATATATTAATTATCACTGCCCTTCCCATCATTTTACATTTGCAGATCAGATTTTTACA
Organism: Thermophis baileyi; assembly: GCA_003457575.1. NCBI lineage: Eukaryota > Metazoa > Chordata > Lepidosauria > Squamata > Dipsadidae > Thermophis > Thermophis baileyi. Next base: position 350,407 of record QLTV01000785.1, on the reverse strand, counting down.
ATGCTCCTTGGGCATTATCAATTTATAATTGTTATGCCCGGGACAAATATAACTCAATGATAGAGCCTAGTTGTGATATTGAAGAAAGACAACACAGACTCTGGATGTGGAATTATTCCTGTCTGAAATTCCAGAGGATTTATTTTATTTTATTTATATCCCACCTTTATTATTTTTTATAAATAACTCCAGGTGGCAAACATATCCAACACATTTTCCTCCTCCTCAACAACAATCCTGTGAGTTGAGTGGGCTGAGAGAGAATGACTGGCCCAAGGTCACTCAGCTGGCTTTCATGGCCAAGGTGGGACTTGAACTCATGGCTTTTTGCTTTCTAGCCCAGTGCCTTAGCCACTTGACCAAATTGGCTCTATTTTATTATGATTATCCAGACCATATGACTTTGAGCTAGGTGGACAATATATCCTAGTTCAACGGCTGGATTTGTAATTAAACCATAATGTGTTTGTCTTTACAAGAACCAGGCCATTATGGCTTCCTCTGCAAATGACAGTTCAATAAACCATAACTTGGCTGATGTGAACTCAGTCAAATTTAAACAATTTCCTATACTTATCTTCATTCTGTACTCATTGCTGGCCCAAGGGGCTGCATGGAAGGAAGAAATGAGAAGAGAGAATAAGTAACAGGCTCTATCATTGAATTCCATAAATTGTGACCAAGCCAATTGAGTTAGTGTATTCATGTAAGTGGCAGAATTTTACCAATCTTCCCTGGGCTTAGAGATGTATTTATGTCGGATTGGGAATGTAAAGGCTGTAGGCTAGGAACAATCAAAGGGGGGGAAAGGGAATGGCAAAGTACTTCCATCTTCCAGCCAAGAAGCCGAGTTCCACTTGAGGACCTGGCTATCTTTACAAGGTTGGTGCAGCACACTAATTCCCTCCTGAGTTGAGCATATTGTGTGAACAGGACCAGAACTGAGCTGAACATGGAGCTACAATGTTCCCCTAACCCCCTGCTCAGTTGCCTATCAAGGCTCATCCTTAAGCACATCTCTGCTCCGTTTCTAGAGGACCACAATTCAGTTGTCTTCCCCATAAAGACACCCTGGGGCTATGCCTTGAAAAATCAGCTGAAGATTTAAGCTTTACATGCTGGCTTGTCCCAGTGGCTGCACTGCAATCCTGCCAGGATCTTCCGGTTTGGTACAATTGGAGCCTTTTTTTATTGCAGAGACAATGTGCCAAATGAAACTTTATCAGCTGTTTAATTAATACTCGAGCTGCCAGTTCAACTTGCCAGACTTTGCAAAGGGACAATCCCTGCCTTGTATGTGTTGGGGAGAGGGATTGGAATATTGCTGCCAACCCAGCTGATAACTTTTAGAGCTACTCCGTGTAGTTAAGGCAGAGCACCTTGTCTATTTGCCAAAACTGCAACAGCCTCCCAAGAAGGAAGGGGGGAAAATAGAAAGGAAAAAAAAAAAAGAAAAATATCAGAGGCCTCAGTGGGTTACCATCTCATTTACTACCTTTTTGCGTTGATTTGCAACCTTGGGTTTACAAGAATCCTGTAAACGAACAGAATAGATATCCCAAAGGTGCTTTTTCATGAGGCAACTGGACTTTCATGTTTTTCTTTGAAGACGTTTCACTCAGTAGTGGGTTCTAAAACCCGTTGTTACCGGTTCATGCACAGAAGTGTCCTGGGCGGGTGGGCGGAGCCTCCCGCTGCTGCCGCTACCGGTTCGCAGAACCGGGCCGAACCGGGAGCAACCCACCACTGGTTTCGCTTCTCATCCAAGAAGCTTCTTCAGCTCTGATCCAATCATGTTCTCAAACTTTGGGGGGCGCTAGCGGTCAGGTTTGAATTTTGAAAACGTTCTGGATGAAGTTACCCATTCCCAGAATTCCTAGCACTATTGCTGCTGAGAATTTTGGGTGTTGAAGGCAAGGAGGGGCAGCTAGTAGGAGAGGGTTGATCTGTGTGCATATGCAGAGCAGTTTTTTAAAAAAAATGTTAAGCAGGATCTTGAGTCCAATGTTATGACCCGTGTCCAAAATCTTGCTGAACACCAGAAATATATTGTTAGAAGCAAAGTTCTACGTTAGAATCCAGGCCGAGTCCCAAATAAACACACTGGGCAGCTGCTTGAACAGGAGGGTAATTTTATTCAACTGTGCAACATTACTACCTTCAATTACTATACACCATATTAAACTGTCAAATAAAACTATCTTCCTCTTCAAGCAGCTACCCAGTGTGTTTATTCATGAGTCAGCTCACATTTGAACCCAGGACTTTTCTTCCAACATCACTGTTACAGCTTCTCTTTTGACTGGAGATGTCAATCAAGGAAACTGCTAACGTTTGAATGTAATGTAGATCTGCCCCCATTGAGTTTCAGCCCTCTTCAAAAACATGTCCTTGCTAACAATTAAAAGTGAATCATAAATTAAGCAGCCATCTTCATTTGGATGAGATCTCTATCCCTCCCCAAATTGTAATTCTTTTGCCTTCTTTGTAGAAAATAAGTGACAAAAATGTCGTCAAGTTGTTCTGTTGGATTTTTCTACATTCTGTTGTAAAGTGGTGCTTTAATTCACTTCCCCTTTACTGTTCTAAGTTGGAGTGGTTTTCAGCAGCTATTTTTAATAGACAGTTTTATTTTGTCCTCTGTTTATTTTATCAGCACTTTGATTATACATTGCCATGAGAGCTGTTGCTTTAGGGCAACTCATGGGTATTAGAAATAAATAAACATCTGTGGACCAATTTTAGTATTTACTAGAGCTTCCAAAAGCTTAAGTCATACTTCTGGCTTTCTGTCCAAAATGAGAAATTACAGCTGCTTCTACATACTACAGTATATATTAAGTTTTGTTAAGCAGTGGTTTGTTGCATGAATCATAGATGGTTGGTTTAGTTTCTTTCTAGTCAAATTCAACACTTTCAACTTGACACATGTAATTATTTTTGGCATCCATATGAAAATGATTTGCCATTACTCGGCCTGAGGAGGAGACCCTGTACCATTTCCAGACAAATGGATGTCCAGTCTCTTCTTGAAAACCTCCAGTGATGGAGCATCCACAACTTCTGGAGGCAAGCCCAGAGGAACTGATTCATTGTTGTCACTTTCAAGAAATTTCTCCTTAGTTCTAGTTTGAATCTCTCTTTAATCATCCTCCATCCATTATTTCTTGTTTAGTTTCAACCTCCTCTGACACTAAGCTTCCTTTGTTACTTTTTCAATTTTGTTTTAAATGTTCCCCATTTCATAATTGTTGAGGACTCACTTGTGTCTTTTGTAAGAGTCTTATAAAATTGACCCCCACTGAAGGACATGCAGTATATAATTTGAAGCAATACAGCATCATTATAATTAAGGCTATCACCAAATTAAAATGGCTGTGCAGTTACAACCCATATAGATGAACTTTCATGTCAAAGAAACTCAAATTAAAAAAATAAAGAAAAAAGTAGCCTTTTTTATATCATGGATATAAAAGCATTGTTTATCCTTAATATATCCATGCATTAAAGATCAGATTCTTATTGAATCACATTTAGAGTAATCTATGGAGAGAGAGAAATGAGTAAAAAGATGCAGTTGAGTAAAATACATGTAGTTATGCTTGCTTTGGTGAGTAACATTTAAAAACTTTGTATTGAAACATGTAATTTTTCATGATGTGCATAGAAAGAATATTAAAAAGAGGGCAGATTCCTTCAATGCTATTTTTGTTGATCAAGTTTTGTTAATTGACCCTCTTAACAAATCCATCAGTTAAACGCAGCTGTCTTGTTCATTCTATAAATACGGTATATGATACCATGAGCTGGAACCGTGGCCTGGTGTGCAATTCTGTATTTTGCAAAAGATAGTATGAGTGTACATGAATATACACCCAAAGCTTGCCATATTCGTTTGCAAGCAAGGTTATAAAAGAGCGTCCACTGTTATTGAGCTAATGACCTCGCTCTGAAATATGAGCTAAAGACAGCTCCCTAGTGTTACACAGATCGGAGAGGAAACCCCTTTCAGAAGTCCATCAGTGCAAACCATGGCTGACAGCTTGGAACTATACAACTCACAGATTTATTCCACAGACCGCCAAAGACAAGAATTTAGCACCCGAAACTGGTCTCCTGCTTATCAGAGAAGGTGTTAAAATGCAACCAAGCAGAGATCTTTTTCTCTCTTCTCTCTCTCTCTTTCTCGCAATATTTTTTCACATCTCCCTTCCACAAAAGATAGAAGCCAATAATGATGCAGTCACCTGCTCCAAGTGACAAAACGCCCACAAGCAAATGAAGAGGGGGGGGGAAATTGGGGGGGGGTTATAAATATGTGCACAACAATCACATTTATTGTATCCAATCGAAAAAACAATGCAAATCTGAGAGATGCCAGTGGGTGAGCTCAGCTCCTGCATTCCAAATTTTCCAAATATTTGTAGCACGTATTAATTGATCTGCACACATCCAATGTTGTGCTTATACCTGTTGGCTGGCAGGGGCTTTATCCTTCAAGATGGAGCTTAAGAACCAAAGAGAGGAACTCCCTTCCAGACAGAATGTTCTCTTTCAAAGTGAAATCGTGGGGGTTTTTTGAAAGGGGGAAGGAGGATTTTTAATAAACCACAATTGGCAGCATTCCCCACAGCACCCCAAGTCATAAACCCAGAGGCAGACTCTTATTGCAGTCACAACTATCAACCCATGTTGTTATTATCATGGTTTGTCGCACAGTCAGCCAGATGTTCAGACTGAATTTGGCATTTTTATCCACATATCGAGTCCTTCCCAAGAACCTGGGATAAGCAGATGTTGAAGTTTGATGATACCGTGTTTCCCCGAAAATAAGCCCTCCCCCGAAAATAAGCCCTTTGCAAAAACATTTAAACACATGCGCAGCCGGTCCCCGCCATTTTCTCTGGTTAGGGTTAGGGAGACAGAGCTGGAAATCAGGTAAGACAGCAAGAGGAGCCCCGTCTTGCTCCACACGCCCCAAAATAATAAGACCTCCCCAAAAATAAGGCCAAGCGCTTATTTCGGGGTTCAAAAAAAATATAAGACAGGGTCTTATTTTGGGGAAAACACGGTATTAGAGGTACCGTTGCAGGATGTAAGCTGTTCTGAGTAAAGCTGCCTTTTGCAATTGACTGATGGCAATTTTGTCAATGCCGATGGTGTTTAAGTGGTGCTCCAATTGTTCTGGGATTATTATTATTTTATTCATTTGTATCCCACCTTTATTATTTTTACTCTAGATAAATACACTGTATTAAGCCCACTGAAATCTTGGGGTAAAAGATGAAGCTATTCTATGGTAGCTGGTTTTAAGTGCTTCCTAGGGTGAACCTTTAACATCATCTAACTCAGTGATTACCACTCAGAAAACAGTATTTTACATTTACCAAGGATACAAGTCCAAAGTACTAGTCTACCTCTATATACCAAGGATGGTTCTTCACCAACATTCTTTCTCAGAGTGAAAGTGAAAGAGAATCAAGCAGTGGAAGTTGTCAAAGCAGAGCCTTATACAAAAAAATATACAAAAATACAAAAAATAATTCAAGAGGAATTTGGTAGCATCTTTTCTGACTAATACATGTGATTAAAAACAAGCCAATTTCTCATAAATTTGCAGTTTGCTTTATATAGACTATCACAGAAAATAACTATGTCTAATTTCATACAACACAGTTATGGGATTAACCCATTTTCTGGACTTGTACATTACAAACACTGAACCATGACTTAACCAAATGGGCTTGGTTCATGCACCATTCTAGACCATGGGAGGAGAGGAACGGAACTAACTAAGAAGATGCAAAGTCTTTACTTGTGGCCTGCAGATTCTCTTTCTATTTGGGGGAGAGGGCACATGTGTGCAGAAAAGGGTTATTTGATTGCACTGTACTTAAAGACTTCAAATCAAACTAGACACTCTGTTTCTTAATAATTTCCCGGATAATTGTAAGTGAATGAGTGAGTGACAAAAAAGATGTGGTAACATTGAGCAATTCAACAATGAAAACTATTGACTAGAGAGGTGGTGGGCTATCCTTTGGTGCAGAGGTGGGTTCCTGCCAGTTCACACCGGTTCTTTAGAACCGGTAATGGGAATTTCCCCCCGCTCGCCGAACCGGTAGCGATGACCGGCTGGACACGCCCCCGAACTGGCTCTCTCGGCAGTGCCATAGGTGCCGCCATCTTGTTTTTCACTTCTGCGCATGCGCAGAAGCTGGATTTTCAGCACTGCGCATGCATGGCCGCGCGGCGTGCAATGCGCACGTGCCCACATGGTGCAGGAGGAAGCGAACCGGCAGTGAGGTAAGTCAGAACACACCCCTGTTTTGGTGGATATAACAGAATAACAGAGTTGGAAGGCTCCTTGGAGCTCTTCTAGACCAACCCCCTGGTCAGGCAGGATATGACCAAGCACAGGCTGCACAGCCATCAACTACGGATGCTTTAACTGGGGGTTTCTGCACTGAGCAGTGGGTTGGACTAGATGCCCTAAATTGCCCCTTCTGTCTCATTTATTTGATTTGATCATATTATTAATAGTATCAGTTTAATGTCAGATGAAGTGATATTAGACCAGCCTTCTCAATAACTCCCAGAATTTTGAGCCAGCCTAGAGCAGAGGTTCTCAACCTGTGGGTCGCGACCCCTTTGGGGGTCGAACAACCCTTTCACAGGGGTCGCCTAAGCGTGCACTAGCCCGCCATCTTGGTGACTGGCAATGCGCACGCAGGGGGAGGGGGTGGGGAGGGGGTCACGGCGGCGGGACGGGGGTCGCGGCATTAGGAAGGTTGAGAACCACTGGCCTAGAGGATGCTGAGAGAGCCCCTCTTTTATTTATTTATTCATTTCTTTTCTTTATTGGTGACCCTCACCTCTGGAGCCAAGATGTGCCATAGGGTAAGGGCAACGCTCTTTTCCTAGACCCCGCTGGTCATTCTGCACCAGCTGTAGTTTCCAGATACTTTTCAAGGGTAGCCCCATGTAGTGGACATTGCAGGAGTGCATATGGGAAATGACCAGTGTGTGAGGGACAGAAAGAAGACCTTCTCAATCCAGGAAGGGGCACAAATTGGGCACAACACAAAGCTGAGCAAAGATCCTCCTGACCACGAGTGCCACTTGCTCCTTGAGAGAAGTCATGAGTCCAGGAGGACCTCCAGATTACGCACCAAGTCCATCTACGGCAGTGCGACCCCCATCCCCATTTATAAATCTAGTCCATATCTGAGTCCATCTGGAACCATCCTAATATTTATAATAATTTGCAGGATGCCGGGCCTGAGGGAAGGTAGCTGGCAGGAGGGAGAAGGAACGTAGATGGAATGTTGAGAACATGTGACGGGCGCATTCATAAAACAGCATCCATGGGAGAATTGCTATTTATAAAATGGCTCTATGCTGAGTATGGACAATCATACGTACATACAACCCAACACACAAACCCAACACACACACACACACACACACACACACACACACACACACACACACCTTTTCCTTAGAAAGTAACCCCTTGGGCCAAAAAACTCTCTACTTTCTCCTGTCACTTTCCTGAGGCCCCAAGGTACTGCTGCAAAATGAATCTGACGCTCGAACTCCCCCTCCTTGCTTGCCTCTGCCATATGGCCGCTTCTGCTTTAAACTTTTTTTTTTCTATGAAAAGAATCTTTTAAAATAAGTACCCTGTTTCCCCCCAAATAAGACATCCCCTGATAATAAGCCCAATCGGGCTTTTGAGTGCATGGCAATAAGGCCAAGCGCTTATTTCAGGGTTCACAAAAATATAAGACAGGGTCTTATTTTCGGGGAAACACGGTAGTAGTAATGGTAGTAGTGGTGATAGTAGTAGTAGTAGTAAGTTAGGACCCAGAGCCTAACTGTCATTAAGGAAAGGCAGGGAGTAAACTTTCCTAGTTCTGATTGACAAAATAAAACCCACCAGATGACAAGCCCTAGATTCATTGAAGTAGGAAAATGTTGTATTCCGTTCCAAAGCATCCTTGTTCATTTTCCCCTTCCTATGGGGTACAAGCATTAAGCAGCAGCCCCAGTGGCTCTATAAAAGAAAGAGAGGACACATCCTAGGCTCTTTCTTCGTCCTAACTCACCCTTCCAAAAGCTACCCCGGCTTCTACATGCAACATAATATTCACCCTTTTAGGTTGATATATTTTTCCCAGCTCATTCACGAGCCACAGGGGGAAAACAGTTTTTCTCCTGATCTGAATGAAGAAGAAAAACAGTGATCCTAATCAACCATTTACCCTCAGTGGCTTCCCTAAACAAATCTGGGGAAGAGCTTAAAAGACTTGGGAATAGCCTCAACCCTGTTTGATGCACTGTAATAACCCAACCTAATTATACTGATATAAAAACTAATTGGAAAGATAGCAAATGTCAGGGTAAGATGCAAATTGTAGGGTGTTAATTGCTGAACAGGTGCTGGAATAGAATTAAATGAGCATCCTGATTAGGAGAGTGGAAAAAACAAATGTGGACCTAGAAATCAAGTTGGTCCTGTGAATTATTTAGCAACCTCCTTGTACCAGCAAAAGGTCATGTTGATGTGACCTCTGCTTTGTGACAGGAGGGCTGAGAAAACAATGGTAAACTCAAAGAGAAAATACGGCTTAATAAGGAGGACAACCCTATTAAAAAAGGGGGGGGTTACATCTGCAATATTAAGCAAATCCTCTTTTTTTTTAACCACAACAGGACAAAAATCTGAATTAATCAATCAAGGGGTGATGTTTTCAATTCATTTCAAAGATTGCATCATTTTACCGAAGAAAACAGTGATGATGCTGTCTCCTGAACTGGAAAAATAGGGAAGGGCTGTTGGTTTTGAATGAGCTTTCGTTCTAGGTGCTCACTAAGGGGTAACGCTTTGTTTCACAACCTCCGGGTGCCATAAGGAAGCTGTTCCCCATCAGTTGTGGAAGGGGAAGAGACAGTGCAACTAAAGTCACACTTTTAACTACAATTTCTGACTTTGTTCTTCCTCGAAAAGGCAATGAAATCTAGCCAGAATCCCCAGCGCTGTGTTAAAATCTTCCTGGCAATTTCTCTAAAATATTCTTTCTCCTGTGCAGGAAGATGCTTATATTTTTCTACTACTTAGGGGCACTTGATGATTTATTTCAACTCTCGGGGTGTTTGATACATAGGGTTGCTGAGGGTTTTTTCCCTTTGGGAAGAGGGTTGTTAACGCATCTTTCCATCAGTCTGAAACATCTCTAGTTATCTGAACTTTCCCATCCGAAAGAAACCAATAGGTGAAAGATGTTTCTGGTGGCTTTACTTGGGCTTAATGGAAATATGAGAAACCAGTGAGGTTTAAGGTAAAGATTTCCCCTGCCCAGTCGTGTCTGATTCTAGCGGGTAGTGCTCCTCTCCCTTTCATAGCCGAGGGAGCCAGCAGTGTCCAAAGATGGGATCCTCAGCTTAATCTTACAGCATGGAGTTGGGCACCCACTAGTTGAATTCGATCAACCAAATGCTCCCTTCGTTTTTCCCTCACTGCCTGGCATTGGCGTGCTTTCAGAGTAGCTACTTCCTACTGATTTATTTTTAAATTTATTTTTTATTCTATTTCTGCAAATCACAGGGCTTTCCCAGAGTTGATATCCCCCTCCTGATCATTTGCAGTTTCGTCTGGTTCAAAAGCACCAACCTTCACCTCTCTGAACAATAGAAAAAGAACTGAATTGCACATACACTTTTTTCACATAATTTGGCACGCCCATACTGTTAACTAGCTCCTGCCCAACTAACTAACAGTTCGAAAGCATGCAAATGCAAGTAGATAAATAGGTACCACATCATTGGGAAGGTAACAGCGTTCCGTGCACCTTTGGCATCTAGCCATTCTGGCCACGTGAGCATGGAAATTGTCTTTGGACAATGCTGGCTCCCTCAGACAAGAAATGGAGATGAGCACTGTGCCCTAAAGTCGAGCACAATTGGACAGGGAAACCCTTATCTTTTTTTTATACTGTTAACTAAAATGCATTAGCCATATGCAAAACTAAACCAGCCAGGCAAAAGACTCAACAAGGGGCTATGACGACACCCAATCTTTTATCCAGAGATGCATTTAACATTATGTCTAATGACTTGGAAGCAAGAGAGCCATAGAACTCAGCTGAATGCATCTTTAGCCAAAAAACAAACAAACCCTCAAACTGCAAGATATGATATTAAATGTCGCATGTAAACACATACTAATAAACTTTCCTTGGAAATCAAGAAATGTCAGCCATTTGTGCATGCCAGGAGAACCTTCTGTGGGGTCCATTGTAGACCTGAGCATGCAAATCATCACATAAGATCAGCCAATGCTCTGGGTTCCTCCTCCATTGCCATCTCCATCAGGAACACAACCACTAATCCAGGATAAATACCTCTTGAGGAAACGGATTCCGTTTCAAAGGAAGAGGGAACATTTGCAGAGGTTTTGAGAGGGGAAAACCAGCGAACTTGCAAAGATTTATCGCTAGGCAAACTGAAGCCTCTTTTGTAGCCGAGGGGGTCTGAAAGAGTGGAGGTGACAGCAGAATGGAGTAGGTCTCTACTGAAAAATATGCCCCCTCCCCCTCCGGGGATCAAGGCAGCAATTCATTATCCTCTCCTCTTTCCACCTGGGGGCCTCTTCTGACAGAGGAGGTGACTGCCAATCACCCTCTCCTCCTGCAGATTTAAGTTTCTTGTCGGCCCAGATGTGGGCTCCAAATAGGGGGAGGTCAAGAAGGGGATGCTAATTTCTCAAGTTCAGATCTATGTTTCCAGGGGTGAAAGGTCAGCCCTCATCCAAGTTGTTTTACTGGCGGGCTTTCGATTTCTCCTTTTCTGCTTGGGCCCAGGACCAGATGAGTCACATTCAGAAAGAGTCTTGAGAAAACAGCTGTAATCATCCTAACAGGGAAATCTGGAAAAGTCTGTGTGTTTGCCTGTGTGTGTTTTAAAACTGTATTTTGTTACACACACCTTAAAAGTTTTGGGGGAAAGGAGTCCTGCCTGCAGAAAACCAACGTGCATGATTTTAAAATAGAACAAAATTAAATGGAGACAAGCTTATGGGTCTCAAACAGGGGTGGGTTCTAACTTACCTCGCCGCCGGTTTGCTTCCTCCCGTGCCGCGTGGGTGCGCCGCGTGGGCGCGCCATGTGGGCACGCCCCGTGGGCGCATGCACAGTGCAAAAAATTCCTAAAAAGTTCCCAAAAAAAGCCAAAAACAAGATGGCAGCGCATGCACAGTGCCGGCAACTCGGCTTCTGCGCATGCACAGAAGAAAAAGAAATTTTAAAAAAATCCAAAAAAAATCCAAAAAAAAGATGGCGCCGTCCACGGACTGGCACCGACCGAACCGGCTCCATGACATCACCAGTGGGTTGCAACCAGTTCAGGCGAACCAGTCTGAACCGGGAGGAACCCACCTCTGGTCTCAAATACCATTAAGGGAATGTCCTTTCCCATTCCAGAAAGAATTATTACTTAGTTTAGGAAGACAACCAGATTCTGCCTACAATGAATATACTGATTCTCTTTATCAAAACACTTCTTTCTTTCTTTTCACATTTTCTTTGCCACTCTTCAAAACTAAAGTTTTCAAAAGGAAGTATGCCAAACAGGCACGAAATCTATCTATCAATACATTCGTGGTTTCGAGACAAAGTAAAGCAAGTTCCAGTGAAATGAGTGGGATGCAAAACATGTTGGTTTGATTTGTCAGGACCCAAATTTTATTTTATTTTAGGAAATAGGGCTATGCTGTTCTTTGAAGAGATGCTTTCCTGAAGCAGCTAAGAGCAAAGCTGAATGGAAGCATTACTTCACTTCCTTGATGGGGAAGTATTTCGTGTCTGATTGAGACAAATTACATCCTCATTGCTTCAGTGAAGAAAACCAGTCACTTCCATAGCATAGAGTCCTTTGAGAGAGATCCAAGCTGCCTTGCACAGCCCTTTTAGGGAGCCATAAAAATGACTTTTTTAAATCCTAAAAATGTCATTCTTCCTTAGGCATATCCTCAAAGGGTGTGTGTGTTGCTTTTAAACAATAAAACTCATTTTAAAACTCACAATACCCAACACAGAGATACCAGCAAAATACCATCCAAGTTGTTAAGCTTGGGAGCCTCTCATGCATTGCTTGAGTTCACTCGGATGTGCTTTCATCCATCCTTTCAGAGACAGAAGGAGGGCAAGCATAGAAAGAAGAAGAGGGCGCAAGAACCCACACAGAATTATGTCCAAACTCTTTTGCTTGCAAAATGATTGTGGTCACTATTTCCGAAAGACAGCCATACCTCAGGCAATTTTCATGCAGGGGACCCATTCTGACATGCTACTTGGTGAAATAGTTAACCCAAATAGTAGGGAAGGAGGAATCCCATCACTGAGTCTATTTTTGAAAATACCAAAGTTAGTGGGGGCGAGATGAGAATGAGAACCAGACGTCTTAAAGGGATATTCAGGGAAATGCGTAAGGATAAAGACTTTCTTCCCTGCCCCCTCCCAGCGTGCCCATTCCTGTTCCTCCTCCTTGCACAGAAGCATCCCAAAGGATCTGAGGCTGACATTGCATCTTTCTCTTTTCATGGAAGGCTTTCAACAGACCAAATGGACAAAATCCTTCCTTGGTTTCCCCGGGTAGATGGGTAGACGGGTGTGTTGAAGGAATAGTTTCAAGGCAAGGAAGAGAGAATGCGGCCGGCAGTCAAAGGAGCAGAGATCTGGAGTAGTGCGTCTTTCCAAAGCTTGCACAAAAACATCTCTGTCAAGTTTTTGCCAGCTTCACAGGAGACGCTTTTGCACAGAGGCACAATTTTTCTTGTGGCACTCTACTAACCTCTAAAGCAGATACTTCATAGCTAGCTTCTAAAGAAGTATAAACGTGAAGGAAAGCCTCTCGCGTGGACATTCAGGTATCCCAAGACCCAAGATGCAGCAGAATTGTTCTACAGGTAGTTCTCGAATCACCACCTCAATTGAGACCAAAATTTCTGTCGCTAAGCAAAACATTTGTTAAGTGAATTTTGCCCCACTTTACCACCTTTCTTGCCACAGTTGTTAAGTGAATCAGGCTTCCCCGTCAATTTTGCTTGTCAGAAAGTCATAAAAGGTGATCACATGACCCCTGGAAACTGCAATCATCATAAATATGAATAGTTGCCAAGCTTCATATTGATCACATGACCATGCGGGTGCTGCAATGGTCGTAAGTGTGAAAAATGGTCATAAGTCACTTTTTTCAGTGCCATTGTAACTTTGGTCACTAAATGAACTGTTGTAATTTGAGGACTACCTATAACTGGGCAGTCTCATCAGAAGATGCCCCCAAATTCTGTCACCTTAAGCTGCATCCATTAAAAATAGCCAAGATATGGATGCATCAAATATGGATTTATTGTTGTTCTTATCAATGGGGAGAGATAGATAGATAGATAGATAGATAGATAGATAGATAGATAGATAGATAGATAGATAGATAGATAGATAGATAGATAGATAGATAGATAGATAGATAGATAGATAGATAGATGATTGAGATGTAGATGTATATGTA
>QLTV01000785.1:284706-332521 GCA_003457575.1 Thermophis baileyi | reverse complement strand
TTAAATTCAGCAAACAAAAACAGCTCTGCATTGGTTATAATAGAGAAAAGAAAAAAAAATCAACAGGCAAAAATAGAAAAGTTTCCCTCTTCCTAGCTTCAATAAATGACAACAATTGTGTCTGTATGTGTGTGTGTGTAGTTTAATTTATATTATATTATATTATTATATTATTATATTATATTATATATTATATTATATTATTTATTATATTATATTATTATATTATTATATTATATTACAGCACATATTTTTCCTTGCGCCCTAATAGAGAAATATCTAGCACTGCCTAGGATTGAACTCTCAACCTTCTGAGTGGAAGGAAAACATCTTCACCTCTAGGCCACCATACCACAATGAGATCAGATCAGATCAGATCAGATTATGCATGTGTGTGCATGTATGTTTCTATAATATATCATTATAGATAATATACAGTACCATTATATATTATATACCTTATATATGATATACCAGATATACTGTATATTATATGCCTAGAGTAGCTCCACAGCAAGATAGGCGGTAAATAAAATTAATTAAATAATAATCATAATCATAATCATAATCATAATCATAATCATAATCAGAATCATAATCATAATCATAATCATAATCATAATATCAGAAGATCAAAGCAATTATCACATTCTTTTTTCATATCAGATATTTGACCATCAGGGTTAGGATCAAGGCAAAACCAACGAGGAAGCAGAGAGTCTTCTGCTGGCTACAGAGGGAGTGAAAACTGTGTTAGCATTTGAATGCCATGCAACAAGTGGATTGCATTTTTGGAAGGGCAGCATACACACCCCAATCACTCATTCACTGATAAATTAATTAAATCTTTGGGGGAAGAGGGGTTCCAAAGACCAACATTTGTTGCACCAACTGCTTCTAACCAAGTTAGAATATATTAGATTATACAGCCTCAAAAGTGGCAGCCTGGTCACCTCCTGACCTAAACTAGCTTCATTTTCTTTCTGGTGTTCTACCAAACAAGAGTTTTAACCAAAAGAAAAAAAAAAGACAACGAGAAGTAGCCAAAACTAAGACACTTCACAGTATTGCATATCTAATTCTATTGACAGATTGCAGATCCTTTGCTTTCTGGGCTAAGAGGATTCACTGTTTGTCCATGTCCCAGGTGTTCAAGGACTGGGACAAATTTCAGGAGCCTTAAAAATCAGCTTCAAAGGTGTGTAGATAGGGGACAGTATAGATGTGTTTCAGTGGTAATTAACATCAAGGGCCTTGGGGGAAAGAAACACAACAGATAATCCTTTGCCTTCTGCTAGTGTTCTAATTTTGACTGCCACCCCACCCCACCTCACCCCTTGACGTAACAGAAAGCTTCTATGTAATGAAGATACATAGATGAAGATTTTCTTTCCTGCATTCAAACAATCTGCAGAAAGACAAAATGAATTAGAGCTAGAGTAGAAAGCAATAGGTTAATAGTGCCCCACCTGCTAGTTTAACTGAACTCACCTCTGTTCTTATTACAGTGGGTGTCTAACCACTCTGGACACTAAAGTTCCTCAAGAAATCTGGGGGAAAAAATAATTTGTGGTTTTATATGAATGCTAAATTAGAATATGTGTTGACAAGTCAAGACCTGGGCTTGCCCTTTGTATAGACCCATGGTTTATTGAATAAATTGTAATTATCAGCAGTCACACACAATAAGCCAAAAGCAAGCTATCTTTTTGCATTGCAAGATATGCAGATCTCACAACTCTTCCCTATTTTACATTATCCACTACGGAAGTCTTCTCACACAGGGAATTTACTATAATGAAAGCTCTCCAAAAGAGTAATCAAAACAAAACAATATTCTTGATACTCAGTATCCAGGGAAGCAATTATTTCTCAGTAGTGCAGACTTCAGACTTATTTACGGAAACAGAGTCTAGATAATATTACAGATTCAGGGGAAACAGAACTGGCTTGTTCTGTGTGAAGCTCATATACTCTTATTACCCATGGCAATCATAGTGTTTGTAGGGCTCAGTTGGAGGAAGATCTATTTACCTACTCCTTGCTTTTTACCAAAAGACCCCCAATTAAACCTGGGATGCCCCGCATGCAAAACAGGTCTTCCACTACTATCATGCCATCTTGTCATCCATCCTTCTCTTCCTTCTGCTTATAAGTTTGCATGGGATTTCCAATTTCCACCTTCTGAAGGTTCAGTGTCAGAAATCAAGATGGTGACTACAACTGTGAGATCAAAGCCTTTGGGCCTGAATTTACATTTGTTGGACAGTGACTGAAACTTAGACATATAGATTATACTTAGTATAATTAGGAGATGATTCATTGGACTCTCTGAATCAAACCAATTACTGAAGTTGTCAAAGTAATAGAAAGGTAGGTTAGGTAGGTAGGTAGGTACAGTGTTTACCCAAAAATAAGACCCAACCGGAAAATAAGCCCTAGCATGATTTTTCAGGACACGCGAAATATAAGCCCTACTCCAAAAATAAGCCCCAGTTAAGATGGTCATCCAGATGGACACATTTAGTACATTTCTCTGAAAATAAGACCTAATGCATCTTTTGGAGCAAAAATTAATATAAGACCCGATCTTATTTTCAGGGAAACATGGTAGGTAAGTAGGTAGTAAAATTTGTAAAATTTATTCGCCACCCATCTTACCACAGCGTAGCTCTGGGTGGCTTTACAATCTTAAAAAGATAAAAACTATACAAAAGCTAAACGATGTAAATAAAATACTGTGAAGATCCAAATAATGTGCCCCAATTAAAAGATGGGGAGGGCAGAAGTAGGATGGGGGGAGAGGAATCATTGTGACAGTGTTTAGATGATCAAGGGACTGTCCAGCATTAGAGTAAGAAAAATCATAGTCACCCTAAAATCAGTGGTGGTATTCAATCTGGATCGGGCGAACCGGTAGCGCTGAAGGTGGCCCCGCCCGGACATAAGCACGTCGCGTTTTTGAGGCTATGTGCAGAAGGCTTTGCACATGTGCAGAGGAGGCACATATGAGCAGAGCAGGTAGGGAAGGTAAGTGAATACCGCCCCTGCCTAAAATGTCATATTCATTCTGATCATATCAGTTTGCACTACTTCACTCTCAAGGGATGTGACCCATTGGGTCCCAGAGTTGTCTAGTACATATTTATATACAAGTTTATGCATGCATGCATGAACCTAGAGATGCAGAGCAAGGTCATCCTATTTGGATTGGACTACATCCTTCTAAGCCAGGCAATTGATAAGTGATTCATGTCCATTTTTACAACGTTTTTTGCCACAGTTGTTAAGCAAATCATTGCAGTTGTTAACTGAACCATGTGGGCATTAAAAGAATCCAGTTTCTCATTGACTTTGCTTGTTGAAAGTCAACTGGGAAAGTCACAAATGGGGATCACACAACCCCAGGATGCTGCAACCGTTGTAAATACATGTCAGTTGACAAGCGCCTGAATTTTGATTTTAACATTGTGCGGGTGCTGCAGTGGTTCTAAGTGCAAGGATTGATTGTAAGTCACTTGTTTCAGTTTATTGTAACTTCAAATGGTTACTAGAGGAATGGTTGTAAATTGAGGACTATCTATACTCAAATACCGACAAGATCTAGCCCATAAGGGGAAACTAGAGAAAGGACAAAACAGGAACACCAACTTATCAAAAAATAAAGGGGTAAATAGGAAAGCTACCACAGTGGGGCATTCAGCAGTGTTGAGCATGACACTTTTGCTAAGAGTAACAACAACTACCCTTGCTTCCATTCTGTAGTGCGTTTTTTCCCCTGAATTCCTTCCTTGATTTGTTCACAGTCACTGCAACTCCAATAAGCTGAGTGTTTAAATAACAACTCGGGAGCCACAGTAAAGATAGAAAATTATGGCTTCCTCTCATGGCCAAATATTAAACACAGCAGACACCTAATGACTCTATTACTCTCCAGGGACAGAGTTTTATGAACAATGGAGTCCCAACATACGTGCGCCCAGCTAGGGCTTGCAAGCCTCGTTATGAGCTCACTCATCCAGCACAATTTACAAGCCCGATGGAGCCCACTTGAAAATCTGAAGGGGGAAGGGGGGTGTTTAAAGACATACAGGCACATGCCCACAGGCACATGAGGGAGGAGGAGTCAAAAACAAGCACCATTTATGTAAATTATGTAAATGTGAAATGCTTGAGTCTTTGTAATGTGAAAAATCAAATAAAATGAAGAAGAAAAGGAGAGAAGAAATGCATTTGGGGTTTTTGTTGTTGTTGTTGTTTTGAAAGATGTATATAACTGCCCAACTTATGTAAACATGACTTCGGGGTGACATGTATCAAATAACACCCCCAAAACAACATTACAAAGAACACCCCTAAAATATCAACCAAAAACAAGTCCATAAATCATACAGTTGGGACACACTAGAAAGTTCCTCCATCACCTAAAACAAAGGCTTATCTGTCATCCCAGCCCTACACTCAGGAGAAAAAAACACATATTACAACAGATTGTCCAACCTTGGCACCTTTAAGACCTGTGAACTTCAACTCCCAGAATTCTCCAGTCAGCTATGTTTTAACCTGATAACTAGGGGAATATCTGGAAACTAATTGTATCAAGTTCAAACATATTATCAAATCAATATGCCTTCTTATTCTGGTCCCACCTTCTTTCATCCCACCTATTTTTTCATGATTCAGCGTCTAAATTTCAAAAGTGTGGACCTCAATTCATACTCCTTGGAATACTGTCTATAGTTCTGGTCACCACAACACAAAAAGATGCTGAGATCCTAAAAGTGTGGAGAGAAGAGCAAGATGATAAGGGGTCTGGATCAGAGGTGGGTTCCTACCAGTTCTAACCGGTTCTTTAGAACAGGGGTGAAATGCTCCCGGTTCGCTCGTACCTGTCGGTCGCCGCAGAGACGGTCGCCAAGGTAGCGTGAGGTGCCGCCCACCTGCCCGGACGCCGCCATTTGGGTTCTTTTACCCTCTGTGAATGCACAGAACGCTTTGCGCATGCATAGAGGGTAAAAGAACCCAAATGGCGGCATCCGGGCGGGTGGGCGGCACCTCACGCTACCTTGGCAACCGGCTCTACGGCGACTGACAGGTACGAGCGAACCGGGAGCATTTCACCCCTGCTTTAGAACCATTAGTAACTCCATGACGATGTCACGGAGCCGGTTCTGTCGGTGTCTCTGTGGGCGCCGCTATCTTGGATTTTGCTTCTGCGCATGCGCAGAAGCTATTTTTTGATTGCTGCGCATGCGCAGAAGCTGTTATGTTTTTGATTGCTGTGTGTGCGTGCGCACACGCGAAGCGACCCTGAGCGAACCGGCAGCAAAAGGATCCAGAACCCACCCCTGGTCTGGATTCTAGATCATATGATGAATGACTGAGGGACCTAGGTATTTCCCCAGCCTATTGGGCAGAAGGATTAGGAGGGACATGATAACTCTCTTCCAATACTTGAGGGTCTGTCACAGAGAAAAGGGGGTCAACTTATTCTTCAAAGCACCTGAGGGCAGGACAAGAAGTATTGGATGGAAGCTTGTTAAAGTGAGATCCAACCTAGAAGTAAGGATGAATTTCTGACAGTGAGAGCAATTAATCAATGGAAAAGCTTGCCTCCCTGAGCTATGGATGCTCTATCATTGGAGGTTTTCAAAAATAGACCGGACAACCATTTCATCTGGATGGTATAAGTTAGCCGCCCCCAACCTTTTGGGCACCAGGGACCGGTTCCATACAGAGAGGTTTTTCCGTGGACCAGAGGGGACATGGTTTCACGTGCTGCCTGCATCCCGCAGGTGGGTCTTAGCTTGTTTGTGTGGCCCAGTTTCTGGCATGCCACAGCCCGGTGTCAGTCCATGGACCAGGGGTTGGGGACCCATGGTATAAGGTCTCCTGCCTTGAGAAGAGAGTTGTAGTAGAAGTCCTCTGAGGTCGCTTCAGGCCCTATGTTCAGGGGTGAAATCTAGCAGGTTCTGACAGGTTCTGGAGAACCGGTAGCGGAAATTTTGAGTAGTTCGGAGAACCGGCAAATACCACCTCTGGCTGGCCCCAGAGTGGGGTGGGAATGGAGATTTTGCAATATCCTTCCCCCAGGAGTGGGGAGGGAATGGGCATTTTGCAGTATCCTTCCCCTGCCATGCCCAAGCCACACCCACCAACCAATAGCAATAGCAATAGCACTTAGACTTATATACCGCTTCATAGTGCTTTACAGCCCTCTCTAAGCGGTTCACAGAGTCAGCATATTGCCCCAAACAATCTGGGTCCTCATTTTACCCACCTCAGAAGGATGGAAGGCTGAGTCAACCTTGAGCCGGTGAGATTTGAACCGCCGAACTGCAGCTAGCAGTCAGCTGAAGTAGCCTGCAGTGCTGCACTCTAACCACTGCGCCACCTCGGCTCTTGAAAACACACCATGCCCACCAAGTCACGCCCACAGAGCCGGTAGTAAAAAAAATTGGATTTCACCACTGCCTATGATTCCTAAATCAGATATCTGTAAGGTTCTATCCCCCCCATCACTCACACACACCACACACTATTTAGTTCTGTAGCTTCCAAAACATTAATCACCTTCTCCAACCTAATGTCTTGAAGACCTCTAATTATCATCCAGGATTTGGAAATCTAGCACAATCAGAGAGAAAATAGCTGGGGAAGCCCGAGAGGAGCCTTGGTAAGCAATAGTCAAGAAAAGAAAAAGGAGCCAATTCATAAAATGGGTCTTTGACAGATGCTCAAATGTAACAGTTTGAAAGGAGAACTACAGATTGCATTGGAACTAGGGGATTTACCTCTGAACTTTGTTCTACTTTCAAACTATTTTTAGAAATGGGAAATACTCAGAGGACCAGCAGCAGAGAAGCTGTGTTTCTATTTTCTAGATTCAAGCTGCAAGTAATGAGGTGGGGAGAAGAGACTTGGTAAGCAATTTTTTTAAATTTGCAGAAAAATCACATTAGATTTCCTGAACAGGTGGCATTGGAGCCTTCTTACACCCAACTAGGTGACCAGTTCACCAAATTGAATGTTTTCAGTCTGAATTTGGGGATGTTTTGTTAGCCAGGGGTTCAAACTCGCGATGACACGTTGTCGTCACATGATGTATCGCAACTTTTTTCCCCTTCGCTAAACTGGGGGTGGGCGTGGCCAGTGTGTGACGCATCCGGCCCGTGGACCGCGAGTTTGACACCCCTGCACTAAGCATTTGGAAGGACTGCAATGGAAGCACACCATCACAAAATGGAGAGAGATGGGACCCTTTCCTCTCCTTGGATACTGTATGTCAGGTGCAAGAAACCAGGAGCCAGGATAGAGTTCAAAAGCACTGCGAGTTTATTCCATGCTACTGATACACAAGGATCTGATCCAGTAGTGGGTTCTAAAACTCTTTACTACCGGTTCATATGCAGAAGCATCCTGGGCAGGTGGGCAGAGCCTCCCGCTGCCGCTACCGGTTCTTAGAACCGGGCTGAACCGGTAGCAACCCACCGCTGATCTGATCTACTAACAGTCATGACAAATTGGTGCCAGGTAAAATTCAACAGACTTCAAGGCGGGTTGGACTTGGGTCTCTTTCAGAGGCATAGGAACTCCAGATGGCTGATGCATTTGACTCCACCTTCAGAATCCTCCTACAGCAGCAGCCCCCCCCCCAATGTTTTGGGCACCAGGGACCAGTTTCATGGAGAGAAGTTTTTCCATGGACCAAAGAGGACCTGTATCCCTTGAATGTGGCTTTTGCTTGTTTACATGGACCAGTTTCTGGCATGCCGCAGACCAGGGGTTGGGGACTCTTGCCCTACAGGATATTTTTATGTAGGAGTATGGGAGGTAGGTTTCAGGTGACTTTGAAATTTAAAAGATTCTGACTCAGAATGAGGAAGGACTATGCTCCAAGGGCCATGAAAACAGGGTTTTTGCAGGCTACATACAGTATTTCTGTCCTAATGCATCCAAAGGCTTCAGATTTCATTTTAAAGATATTTGTAATGGTGTGTGGGAATGATCATGGGAGACCCAGCAAAGAGGTGCTGCCTAGGGAACAGTCAGATAAGAGGCAGCTGAGCCCACAGCTGCATAGTGGGTGGAGCAAGAGCCTCAGAAGGGAACCTTCCTAAGTTATCGGGCTATTAAGGTGATGGCAGAAGAACCATACTTCCAGACTTGCAAGATTCTGTTTATGTAGATTTACAATAAAGTACTATTAGCTTATCTGGCCGTGTTTTCTGCCTGGTCTGTCTGGGAAGGCTGACAGTATGTTTCTAAGCCAAAAATTTAAATGGAGGTTGCTTGTAAAATGATACTTAGTATAAGATCCATCTATCTGATAGAGATTCGTGAAATTATATCCGTATTTCAAATGTATCAAACCAATTCTTCAATAAATGTAAAATAGCATATAGAGAATCAGCATATTACCCCCAACAATCTGGGTCTTCATTTTACTGGCCTTGGAAGGATGGAAGGCTGAGTTAACCTTGAGTTGGTCAGGATTGAACTCCAGGCATTGGGCAGAGTTTGCCTGCAATAGTGCATTCTAACCACTGTGCCACCACTGCTCCTAAATTGTAATTGCTTCTGTTTTTAATATACAATTAATTTAATATAAGATAGCCAACAAACTCCAGGTTCGCAATCAAAAAACATTGCATACCTAATTCCCTTAATGCTTCCAATAGAGGAATTTTTAAAAGCATTTTGCCAATATAGCTTTTTGCATTTCATTCAACTATTCCTATTGGGTGAATATGTGGATTTTATTTTAAAAAAGAACACTGCCATCTTATAGGTGATGAACTCTTTGTTACACACAAGGTGTTCAAGGTATGTATAAATATCTCTCCACTGGCCTATATCCTTCCGGGCTTCCCCAGAAATAAATGAAGCATCTTCTGGAGCAGTGGTGGGTTGCTACTGGCTTTACAACCGGTTTGCTGAGTGCGCGCTTCGCTGCACACGCACGCACACGCGCAGTTCAGAGGAAATAGAACTTCCGCGTTGCAAACTAGGCAAGGAGCACGGAAAACAGCTGCGGAGCGGCAATTCAATCTGCAGCCCCTGATCAGCTGGACTTTGGAAGCAGAGATAAAGGTCAGTGTAACCCAGGAATAGGCAGGTGGGCGGACCCACTTTCACGTATACAGAGAACCGGTTCTCTCTCGGCTTGGAGTCAGAGCTACCGGTTCTAAAGACCCGGTCCGAACCAGCAGCAACCCACCACTGTTCTGGAGTGAAAAATATGCATAGCCGTGTATGATCTATCTAGTTCTCTTTCCTACTTTCAAATACCACCTTTCCTTTACTGTTGAGTCTGCTTTCATTTAGGGGTAAGCTCTTAACCTAAATTTCCTACCCAACATAAACTGGGAGTAGGCCTGAGGAAAGGGTAGTTGTTGACCCCCATCAGTGTTGTGTTTGTTTCTTCCAGACTTACATGATCATGGTTATTAAAAAAAAAAAAAAGCCACCCAGAGTCATTTGGAGTCAAACAGCCTCCAAATTTAAATAAATAAACTGAGTTCTTGCTTCCATGTGTTTCAGCTGCAGACAGGATCACTGAATTTCAAGACCGTCTGGATAAACACGCACAGGTTAACAATATTGTCTTTCACTGCTGAATCTTCCCAGCAGATTTATATATTCTAATGGAGTATTTAATTAAATAATTTAAATGTGTTTGCATGCTTCAGTTCTGCTACACTGGTTTTTGCTGGTACTGGGATAGCTAGCTAGTCTGATGATAGATAGATAGATAGATAGATAGATAGATAGATAGATAGATAGATAGATAGATAGATAGATGATAGATAGATAGATAGATAGATAGATAGATAGATAGATAGATAGATAGATAGATAGATAGATAGATAGATAGATAGATAGATAGATAGAATTTTAAAATAGGATGACAAGTAAGAATAGGCACAGGGAATATAAAGAAATTTGACATTACTGGAATAGGAATTCATTTTAATGTTTCTAATTGTGAAAAAACAAACATCCACTTGATTTGAACCCAGTTTGAACAGTTTCAAACTCAATTTAAGATCAGGCCAGAGGTGGGTTCCTAC
Organism: Thermophis baileyi; assembly: GCA_003457575.1. NCBI lineage: Eukaryota > Metazoa > Chordata > Lepidosauria > Squamata > Dipsadidae > Thermophis > Thermophis baileyi. Next base: position 322,448 of record QLTV01000785.1, on the reverse strand, counting down.
CGGTTCGGACCGGTTCTATAGAACCATTAGTAACATGGCGGCCTGGATCACTGGAACCAGCAGCGACCCACGCCTGCCACATCCCTGAGCTGGTTCTCTCGGTGGCGCCGTAGGTGCCGCCATCTTGTTTTTTGCTTTTGCGCATGCGCAGCTTTTTGTATTGCACATGCACGCACATGCAAAGCGCGCGCACCCGCGACCCACCCGCACAGCACACAACGCGCACCCACGCGGCACGTCCCTGAGCAAACCGGCAGTAGGAAAATCCGGAACCCACCCCTGGGTCAGGCTATACACAATCTCACAAGCAAGCTTTTCCTTAGTTCACCTAATACAAGATTTTTCCTTTATACATTGGTTGCACAAACCCATGATGTTTGTGTGAACTTAACCACCACGATTTATAAAACATGAAGTTTTAGAACTTCATCATGCCCCCTTACTAGTTTCCCACACCCATTCCCTCCAGAAGTGTAGATAAATGGCCATTCTGACAGGAAAATTCTGGGTTGTCCACACCACTAGAGGGAACCTGCTTGGCAAACGTGCCATGCCACCACTCACAGGATTTTATTTATTTTTCAAATGTATATATACCATTAACTATGTTGAAATTGTACACTCAACATACTTAACCTGGCTACTGAATTCAGACACTTTCTGGATGTGCATATTATACCGAACTAGAAACTAATCCAAAGGGATGGATTTGAACAATATGCTAAGACATATTGTTGATTAAAATTAACCAAGCTTGGCATGTAGATACTAATATATCTACTAGACCATTACTGTCCTGGATAAGTGTGTTGCGTGAACACAGGCAGCATGCCCTCATTTAGATGGGGTCCAGCACATGAAAGAAAGCTCATGCACTCAGAGGAAAGTTTGATTATCAGGGCAGTGTGGAGACAGATGTCAGGATTTTTGTTGACAGCCAACAAGACTGTTAAAGCAAGTTGATGTTGTAGCCTAATTGTCAGATGTAAAGACTCAAGACCTAACATTAAGTTCCAGTTAAGTCGATTTATTGCTCACACCTACATACAAGAATCTAGTCAACTAACGATCAGCACTAAATTGGTTCTAGATAAGAGTCAACGGAATTCAAGAGGGGTTGGACTTAGATTGCTCGTGGCAACATAAGGACTCCAGACTGATTCCTCTCTTGACTCTGCCCCCAGGCTCTGCCTGTCCTCCTACATTAATAACATCTGGAAGACAATCCTTCCATATCATATTATTGGATTTCACGGTTTAATTGCACTCTTCATCATCTTTTAACGACCCCATAATCCCTTGCAGGGTGGAGTCTGGGTAACTGAATGGAGCTGAGTGTTTACTGGCCGGATGCCCTTCCTGTCACCAATGTGGTGTTTTTTTCAGCAGATATATTCTCAGTGTGCCCAGAGAGAGAAATACCTGCCTCTACCTAGGATCGAACTCACAGCCTCCTGATTGTGAGATGAGAACTCCACCTCTAGGCCACCACACCACTCCTTACAGTCTTATTGCACTATTCCAGATTAATGGATGGAGTCTAGGCAGGGTAGAAAAAAGCCACAAAGGAAGATATGACATCCTTCCACATTGTGAACTGAGTTGATTTTTACCCAAAGCAACTATGGCCATGATCATCTCATTAGGAGGTGTCACATCTTGTCTCCTCTAGTACTTATTTCCTTTTTAATTAGATGCTTTCCATCCTATGAACATTTGAAAATAACTAAATAAATTAAATCATCAGCCAGTTCAACCCATTTGCTATTCCTGTTGAAAGAAAGGCACAATCAATAGACATCTGGGTCCTAAGGTTTGGATGACCAGATCCTGCAGCTTAAAGGGTCCCCCAAATTGAGTGTGACCTCTTTTTCTTTTCTTTAAACAGTGACATTGTCCCTGATGCTCAAGCTCTCTTAAAAGGGAAAGGAAAGAAAGAAAAGGCATTTTGGTTAAGAAAAAGGGGACTGGGATATCGGGTTTCACCATACAGAAGTAAGTAGGTTGGGGGGGGGCACCCTTTCCATCTATCTTCCATCAGTACCATTGACCAAGATGAAAATTGATTGCTACAAAAGTTTATCTTTGTATGGCATTCAGTATCTATGAATCTCTAGAATGGGTGTCCAACCTTGGCAACTGTAAGATTTATGGACTTCAGCATGGCTGACTGGGGAATTCTAGGAGTTGAAGTCCACAGGTCTTAAAGTTGCCAAGGTTGGACACCCCTGCTCTAGATACTCTACCACACTATCGTTATTACAAAAGAGCAAGGTTTATAGGTTGTTGATTGTTAAGGCCTTGTGCGCATTATGGATTGTCATTGTTTTGGCTTGCTTGTTTGTTTAATGAAACATCTTAGAACAACCCTTCCCCCTTGGTTTCAGAGCCATTAGCTTTTCATCAAAGGCGCCATCTTTGAGTTTTCTCCTGAAATATGAGATGAGTGAGTGAACCAAGCCACCAGTAGCTGCACACATAACACAGTGAACACTTAACCTTTTTGTTGTTCCTGGCAGTTTCCATTTCCAGGGTTATTGCTTCAGGCAGGTAGGAAGGTAGGGTAGGTAGGTAGGTTAGGAAGGAAGGAAAGAAGGAAAGAAGGAAAGAAGGAAAGAAGGAAAGGAGGAAAGGAGGAAAGAAGGAAAGAAGGAAAGAAGGAAAGGGAGGGGAAGAGGGAGGAAGGCATACCAACAGCCTTTAAAAGAGACTAAGGCCATCATTTATCAAATGACAGGACAAAGCACTCCAACTTACCAAATCCTTGCAAAAACATCTCTGGCTACTAAAAAATTAATCGGCACCAGATGGCACAACAGCCGCTTGTCACAGAGCCAGGCTTGAGCCACAAACAAAAGCCTTTTGCTCCACGGGATAAGTCAGAAGATCACTGGAAGATCAGGAGGAGAGAGTAGCAGGGGTGGCAGGCTCCCGAAGATAGCCGTGGAAAAGACAGGGAGCCACTTTGATTGTCTGACACTACAGCAGGTAAGAGTGTCCTTGCTGTGCGCAGAGAAGAAAAAGGCAGCTAAGCAGGATTCAGAGAACGGGCTCAAACATGCCATAGTTCTGTGTGTTCACGCTACTAAAAGGCACCGATTGAGTTACCTTATTGCATCAAGCCATTGGTTCTTCAACCAGCATTTATCAAATAAATCATAATTGACCATTGGGTTCATACATTGCAATAAGGAATTCTAGGTCCCTAAGAATCAAAGATACCCTAAAATCAAAGAAAGCAGATGGAGCAGATAGTGCAATGTATGAAGCCAGTTCCCTCTGCTCAATGTTAGAATACTTGGGATGGGAGGAAAATCCAGATAGAAACTCTGGAATGCTATTATTAGTGAGAACCATCCAGTTTTCTCCAATCTAATGCTTTTGAAAAGGTTTGGGTCTATCAAAATTCCCCTATCAACCTAGCTCCAGAAACTCTAGAAGTTTTAGCCCTAATGAACCTGAACTGTTATCACTTCAGAAGAAAATCATGTTGGCAGTATTGCCCTCATCAAATCAACAGTCTGATTTGGAAGAAAGCAGCATCATGTTCCTTCAAATTCCTTGATTTTAGGCCAATGCACGCAAGGTGTCACCTCCTCCCATGTTTTTATTTGCATCATACTGGTGAGTGTTTTCGTTTTTCTGAAAACACTTTCTTCTGTAGTTTGTCTCATTGCATCAAGCAATATTCTGGAAGATACTGCAGAGTGGAGCAGAACCAGAGGTGGGCTGCTGCCGGTTCGGACCTGTTCGCCTGAACCGGTTGTTCCGATTCTGCGTGGTTCAGAGAACCAGCAAATCAGACCACCAGCTGCCCCTGCCCCTATCTGTTTTGGGGCCGTTTTCAGGCCATTTTTCTGACCAAAATTGGCCCGAAAAATGGCCTGAAAATGGCCCAAAAAACGGCCTGAAAATGGCCCAAAAAAGCTGGCTGTGAAAGGAAGAGAAGCCGGGTAAGGGGAAAGGGGGGCTGCATTTCTGTGTGCTCCCGTTTCTCTGTAGCACTCTCCCCTCAATGCCGCTGCCCCCTTCTCCCTCTCCCTTGCTGGGCGATCCCGTGCGAAGAAAGGGGCTAGCAGAGAGGGGAGAGTGCGATGTTGCTGCTTCTGGGATGAGGGGACCCGGGAAGCATCTGGGTCCAGCTTACCCAGCTTCTCTTCCTCTCACAACCAGCTTTCCCAGTCTAGCTTGACGCAGTCTCTCTCTCTCACACACACATGCACATGCACACACACACACACACACACACACACACACAGAGGTTGGATCTTTCTTTCCTCCTGCCCCTCCCCCACCGGAGACCCCTGGATTCCCTCCCCAACCCTGCTTGTCCCATAAAGGTACCACCCACACAAGTGACGTACAGTTGACCATGCCCACTGTCACATGACCCACACACCCATGCCCACACAGCCACGCCCACACAGCTAGTCATTATGGCAGAGAACCAGTTGTTAAAAAATTTGGAGCCCACCACTGAGCAGAACTGAAGAAAGGTGTGTGAATTCAGTTTGAATTCTGAACTTAGTTCTCCTGTATTTAATTATTTAAATGGCGACCGTATATGTCTTATTTGGAAAATATTTTGCTTTAGCAAAAGGTTCCAGATTTGAAACATTCTCTGAGGGAACAGCTTAATGACCTGATACAGATTAACAGAGTCGGAAGGGACCTTGTAAGTCATCTAGTCCAACCCCCTGTCCGAGCAGACTCTACACCATTTTTGACAGATGGCAGTCCAGTCTCTTCTTGAAAGCTTCCAGTGATGAAGCTCCCACAACTTCTGAAGGCAAGCTGTTCCATTGGTTGATTGCTATGAGAGAAAAATTCTCCTTATTTCTAGGTTGAATCTCTCCTTGTTCAGTTTCCATCCATTATTCTTTGTCTGGCCTTCAGGTGCTTTGGAGAATAGCTTGACCCCCTCCTCTCTGTGGCAGCCCCTCAAATATTGGAACACGGCTATCATGTCTCCCCTGGTCCTTCTCTTCACTAGACTAGCCATGCCCAGTTCCTGTAACTGTTCTTCATATGTTTTAGCTTCCAGCCCCCTAATCATCTTGGTTGCTCTTCTCTGCACTTTTTCTAGTCTCTCAACATCTTTTTTATAGTGTGGTGTGGTGTGGTGTGGTTGTGGTGTGGTGTGGTGTGGTGTGGTGTGGTGTGGTGTGGTGTGGTGTGGTGTGGTGTGGTGTGGTGTGGTGTGGTGTCCAAAACTGGATGCAATACTCTATATTATATATAGATATATATAGATATATATAGATATATAAAATAAGATATCCCCTGATAATAAGCCCAATCGGGCTTTTGAGTGCATAGCAATAAGGCCAAGCACTTATTTCAGGGTTCAAAAAAATATAAGACAGGGTCTTATTTTCGGGAAAACATGGTGTGTGTGTGTGTGTATGTGTGTATGTGTGTGTATATATTCTTTTCAAATAAAAGTAACAACCTTGACTTATATTACAATAATTGTAATATGACTAATTGTCATTAGTTGTCAATGACTAATTCAAGGAAGCAAAGATAAGCAGCACCAACTTTAGTAGGCACTGGTATATCAATCCATTTACAATTCTAAATGACATTGCTAACCTCCCAGTTGTCATGCCCAAAATATTGTCCATGGTCCAACCCTCGCTTCATTGTAAGAGGCTCTCAGTTTAGAGGAATGAAAGATTTGCAATACTAAGCAACGGCTTCTCTTTCTCCAGAATCAAACCTAAATGTCAAGTGCCAGAAAAATCAGGAGATCCAGACAGTTTAAATGGGTATAAAGATTTATTGTAAGCTTAATATCTCTACAAGAATTTGAACTAATAACAACCAAGGGAAATTAACAGAAGATAAGAGTAGAAGGAATTCAAGGTGGACTGGGCTTAGAGATCTCTCGTGAGAGCGCAGGGATTCATGACATATGATGTGTTTGACCCCTCCCTCAGGCTGAGCCTACATTAAGGTCAGCCAAGATATGATTTAATTTGCTATTGCTAATTGCGTCTCTTTTCATCTTAATGTTCCTCACCTCCAGAACACAAGCAAACCCTTCCTACTTCTCCACATGCTTGTTCTAACATCTTTTCACAGGTGGTCCTCCATGAGGTAGGGGGAGAAAATCCAGAGCAGCAAATCAACCATTCACATTTCGTTCCCTGCTAAACTAAGGTTAGATGTCTGCAACAGAGCTTCAGTGCTCTTAGGCATGTATATCATCAGGATTCTACTAGAGAGATCATCCCAAACCTTTAGTATTTGTGTATGGGGAAAAAAATATAAGGCATAATCTCACCTTTGCTAGGGTATCATATGAATAATAAGGCACTGAGTAATTAGGATACGTGATTTCAAGGCATGTCCAACGCTTAGGATCCATCTCTCAATTACACATTTCATCACACAACTTTCTTGAATATTCATACCAGGTCCCTTGGTTTTCATGTTCTACATTGTTTAACTTTGATATAATTATACCTATAGTAAGGTATATATTTGTACAGAGTCACTCAACAATGAGATGGGCAAAGGTAAAGTAAAGTTTCCCCTGTCCAGTCATGTCTTACTCTAGGAGCCAGTGCTCATCTCCATTTCTTAGCCAAGGGAGCCATGGTTGTCCAAAGATGTGGTTATGTGGCCAACAGGTGTATGGAACGCTGTTAGCTTCCCACCAAAGTGGTACCTATTTATCTACTCACATGTTCATGCTTTCAAACTGCTAGATGGGAAGGAGCTGAGGCAAGTAATGGGAGCTCACCCCGTCATGCAGTGCTCAGGTTTCAAACTCAGGCTATCCATTTTCCAGCTCAGCGTCTTTAACACTGAGCCTGAGGCACCGTGCCCTCTCATATATACATATATAGTGCTATATATTAGGCAATGTATACTAATGTACACCTTACTAATAGATTTTATAGGGTCCAGTTTCTTCTATCAATTCTAAAAAGGTCATCTGTTTAATATTTCATTATTCATTTAGAGTTTGAACTGCCTAGGTTTTTAATGTGTCTAATATGTGTTCTTATATCTTATTCTTTAATTAATATATCTTTATTACTATCCCGCCCTTAGTTTTTAAGTACAAAATAAATCACTGCCATCATTATTCTTTCATGGAGATTTATATGAAATTGTAGTAGAGGCATAATCCTATTTCCTCAAGAGCAAGAAAACTTTCTTTGATATTCTGCCCAGTGAATGCAAAGGAACTGCAGTAGCACAAACACTGACTTTTGGTTTAATTGATATAACATTGGATTTTATTTTATTATCTTTTTTATTAAAAAAAAAACCCCAGCCATCTGTTCTTATAATCTTCCTGTGATGCATTGATTTCCCTGACCAGTGCTGGAAAATATCTAGCAATGAACCTATCCTAACTGGCTTCTAAGAGATAGCTTTTCTTCATATCACGCAGTAGCCTTTATATCCTTCCCCTACCTTCCCCCATTCTGCCTTTAGGTATCCTAAAAATTATTTTCTTTATAAATAGAAATAGCAATAGCACTAAGACTTACATACCGCGTCACATTGCTTTACAGCCCTCTCTAAGTGGTTTACAGAGTCAACATATTGCCCCCAACAATCTGGGTCTTCATTTACTGATCTTGGAAGGATGGAAGGCTGAGTCAACCTAGAGCCGGTCAGGATCGAACTGCTGGCAGTTGGCAGCCTGCAATATTGCATTCTAACTACTGCCCCACCATGGCTCCTCCTCCTCCATAAAGAGATGATAAGGATGGCATGCCTATTTTTCCAAACCTGATCTGTGCCTCAGAATAGTGAAGCCTGGCTAGTCGACTTTGTTGAAATATAGATTTGTAGTTAAATTTAAATTTACCAACAAAGAATTAAAGGGAGAAGTGACTGCCTGCGAAGGCTCCTGGATTGGGGCTGAAAGGTGAAAGCAGAAGCAGTATGCTCCCATCCCATATTTGGGTAGACCAGGTTGCCCTGATAGACCAGTCTCACTGGAAAAAACACTTATAGATTTGTAGGTTTTTGAGAAATGCTATAGATAGGGCAGTGATGGCGAACCTTTTCAGCACTGAGTGCCCAAACCGGAATGTGCGTGCGTATGCGCATGCCAGAGCGCCGGAAACCCGAAGACCAGCCAGCTGGTCTTTGGGTTTCCGGCACTCCGGCGCACGCAAAGACCAGCTGGTCAGCGCCATGGGTGCACTGGAAACCAGAACAGCAGCTGGCGATGGCACGCATGCCCACAGACAGGGCTCTACATGCCACCTCTGGCACGCGTGCCATAGGTTCACCATCACGGACCTAGGGAAAGGAAGGCTCTACTCGATGCAATCACAATTTCAGAACCCACCAACATGTCTAGGTTATGAGTAGCAGGCTATAAACATACAAAATAGAAGTACAATGGTCCCCATTTTTTGAATGGTGAAGATAAATTCTTTTCAAAGGATAAGAAGCTTGCTAGCACTTAGTTTGGATAACTTATTTCAGTGCCACAGGGCTAATGAGAGTCCTACATTTTTCAGTGGGAATAAATCTCATTGAAATGACTTATTTTTGAAAAGGCACACAGTTATGTTACAAACCATCTGGAAATGTTGTCCATTGTACGCATCCAATGCAAAAAATATAAAATGCTCACCAGAATTATAATTGTGGTGGCCTTGGTTTTTGAGAAGAAACACTTGCTGATTAAAAAAAAATTTAAGAGATGAATGGAAGGGCTCCAACTGCATCCCTGGAATAACGGATGCTACGGAAACATTTTGTGCTGCGGAGGGATTTCTGGATGGTGTTCAAGGGGAGACATGTTGAGAAGATGAATCTGAGCATTCCCACCAGATATTCTCACTGACCCTCTCCCTGGCCAACTTTTATAAAACTGGGAAAAGGGAAGAGGAACCAGCCTATCTCAAGCAATGCTCACTCATTCACAGTACTGGATGACCCTTACTAGGTGGGATTCATCAAATGCCAGAGTTGGAGAAGGGTGGAACCAATTAGAAGAAACAGGAGAGGAGACTAGATATGAACATAATCTCTATTATATTCAAATCCAGTGTTGGCTAAAAAAATAACTTCTAGTGGAATATACCACCATATATTAGTCACTTAAAACTGACATAACACATTTTAAAACATAAGAGTCATCTAATCCATTCTGAAAATTTCTGCTTCCTCTGAAAAAGAGACTTCAGTTTTTCTACTTCAAATTTTGCTTGGTGTTTCTGAGCTCATTTGAAAGTTGGATATGGTTGAGGGTTGTGATGACCCATCTTTAAGAATGTTTCTCAGTCTCAGAGCAGATGGGTGGACTTCAACTCCCAGAATTCCCCTGCTAGCAGTTATTACAAATTAAAATGTAGTTATCATTTAGCTTTCCTACCATTCCTTTTTTCAAAGAATACATTTATTTCCTTTTTTTATTTATGGGAAAAAAGAAGAAAAACAAAAAAGCAAAATTAAAGCAACAAAAAAACCCCACAAGATATATATTTCAACCAGTGCTTAAAGAATTCATTAAACCTTGACCACACTATACAATATTCATTATCATCTTTAGTACATTAGCCAAAACCAGAAAGCAAACTTTTATCTGTGATCCAGGGCTACAATTTTCCATCCATTTTTATGCCATCTTGCAAGCTTTAAAAAATCCATAGGTCTCCGTGTAGTGAAAAATTCCAGATTCAGAAGTATATCAATATCCTCTAATTGTAAAACCAAAGCAACAATCTTATGGACTTCCATCCAACCTGGAACACTTAATAGAACAAGCCAACATTATATGGACAAGACTCCACTAATCTAGTTTACACTTTCAACATAATGACTTTGATAAACCGCCTTTTAAAAATATTCTGTAGTGCATTTTGTAGGCATGAAATGGCTTTCGTTCAGTCAATCTCCTCTTAAGATCATAAGAAATACACTTAATAATTTAAAGTCTCTTTGCATTGATTCAATAATACAAAATATTCCAAAGGAGTCCTGAATCCCTAAATTCTTAGAAATAATTAGAAGTAGTAGCAGGTGTTATTACAATTCAAAAATAATTAAAATAAAATAATTAGTTTCTATATCAAATAAAATAAAATGCAAATATAAAATTGTAACTAGATCATTGAGGCAATAAAAGGACGTCCAGCTTTATGGATACTATAACAGAATTTAGCCACATTCAAGGAAACAGAATTATACTTGTCTCATAACAGGAAATGTACATAAAATAAATCTGAATTCTCTGAGTGTCTTGCCAAATAGGAAATCATAAAGTGGACACTTATGTCCTGATAAAAAAAAAAAATCACAGGAATGAACTAGCAATTGACTGGTTCCTTCTTCACAAGGGCACAATCTTAACTCGTAAAGGATTTTTTAATATTTGCCCTTGAGAACAGCTGTTCGGAGGATATTGAAAAGTGCTAATGTTAGTGCTCCTTGGAATTCAGAGGGAGTTGTTTGCTTTAAGTGTCTTGCAGCATAAAATAAGGGGCATCGCATCACCATTCAAGAACACAATCTGGGGTAGGGTAGATTGACCCAATTAGTCTTCCAATTATCTAGCCAAGTATCATACTGCTTGTATGGGGTAACAGGTAAGCCTCACCTTGCAACAGGGGTGAAATCCAGCAGGTTCTAACAGGTTCTGGAGAACCAGTAGCAGAAATTTTGAGTAGTTCGGAGAACCGGTAGTGGAAATTTTGAGTAGTTCGGAGAACCGGCAAATACCACCTCTGGCTGGCCCCAGAGTGGGGTGGGAATGGAGATTTTGCAATATCCTTCCCCCAGGAGTGGGGAGGGAATGGGGATTTTGCAGTATCCTTCCCCTGCCATGGCCACCAAGCCATGGCCACCAAGCCATCCACGCCCACCAAGCCACGCCCACAGAACCGGTAGTAAAAAAAATTGGATTTCACCACTGCCTTGCAATATTTGTTTAGCAACCGTTAGAAGTTACAACAGCACTGAAAAAAGGGACTTACGAACGGTCCTCACACTTACAATTGTTGCAGCATCTCCACAGTCATGTGGTCAAAATTTGGCCACTTGGCAACCAGCAAGTATTTACAACAATTACAGAATCCCGGGATCATATGATCACCATTTGTGACCTTCCCAGCTGACTTCCGACAAGCAAAATCAATGGGGGATTCACTTAATGACTGCATGATTCATTTAACAACAACAGGGACTTGCTTAACAACTGTGGCAAAAAAGGTCATAAAATCAGGCATCACTCACATAACAACCATCTTGTTAGTAATGGAAATTCAGATCCCAGTTGAGGTCATAAATCAAGGACTATCTGTAAGGACTTGATTATAGCCCATCCTCAAAAGTTATACACATGCCTTAGTCAGATGTTGTTTTAGCACTGCTGGAATACTGTGTATCCCTCTGGTGAAGTGGAAAGATTATTCTGCTGCAATGTTATGAGGAACAGAATAGAAAATAGAATAGAAAATAGAATGGAATGGAATGGAATGTAGAATAGAATAGAATAGAATAGAATATTGGAATGAAGAATAGAATAGAATAGAATAGAATAGAATAGAATAGAATAGAATAGAATAGAAAAACAGAGTTGGAAGGGACCTTGGAGGTCTTCTAGTCCAACCCCCTGCTTAGGCAGGAAACCCTACACCACTTGAATAGGAATAGGAATAGGAATAGGAATAGGAATAGGAATAGAATAGAATAGAATAGAATAGAATAGAATAGAATAGAATAGAATAGAATAGAATAGAATAGAATAGAATAGTTGAACAGAACAGAATAGAAACGCATTTTGAATTACAGTGATACCTTAGTACTTGATTGCTTCAAAACTCGTCAAATTTGGTACTCGACGCATTTTGACACGAAAATGTTGTCCCAGTACTTGGTGTTTGTTTAGTATTGGACGCACTGCGAGAGGAAGGGGGGGATGGCTGCAGAGAATGGACAGGAAGTCGGCCATGCTGGGAAGGTCTCTGCAAAAGGAGGGGGATAGCCACAGAGGGCAGACAAGAAGTTGGCCATGCTGGGAAAGTCGCTGACATAGGAAAAGGGAAAGACAGAAAGTTCTTCCCAGCTGAAACAAAGGGTCATGTGGTAAGTCACGTGGTTTGTTTGGGACTTGTCCTTTTTAGTAGTTGTCACACCTACTGGAACTAATGAAGAGTGTATACAGAGGTACCACTGTACGTAATTTTCATGGCTTTGTGCTCTAAAGCACTTGGAAAAACTCACACTTTGTTGTATTGCCTGATCCCCACCCCCACCACGGGCATGTATTTTAGGTCACTTTGCTAAGATCTTTATTAAGAACTTCATTTTAATGTAATCGCAAGTGCTTTCTTAAGGAAAAAAAAAGTGGCTAGGACACTCCAGCCGCTGCTTGTGATTGAAGCACTACATCATCTGTATGCAATAAGATTACAATGTGTTTATTAGCTCCTTTAGAGTCGGGGGGGGGGGTGATGCTCCAAATTACTTATTTTGGCCACAAGAGGGGTTATGTGCAAATGGAAAAACATGGGAGGCTAAATGCATTCCTGTCTTACTCTTCTTTAATTTGGCATTTCTTTAATATAGTGGCTTTCCGTGCTACAACAAACTTTTACTCTGAAGCTCCCATGGCGTCTGAACATTAACAGGATTATCTATCTTTTGTAGCATGCATGAATTTACCAATGACTTTATTCTGGAAATGAGAGCAAGTGTAGCCCTGAAGTCAATGAATGTGGTACATAATACCGAACCTGGCTCACATAAATATTGTGGTCTGACATTGAAATATAAGGATGTGGTCTAAGAAAGGCTGCCCAACTCTAAAACCTGCCTGCTTATTTGCCAAATATACCCTGAACTGACCCAATTGGACAATTTATTATATAAGTGCTTGGCATAAAGCTGTCTTATTATGCTTAAGAAGTTGATAAGCTGGTAATTAGCAGGCAAGTCTTGATTGCTTTTTCCCATCATAGTGATGATATTTCATTATTTATAAAGGAATAGTGAGGCTACATTATTGTTAAAATCTGCTGTCCTCTCTTAAACTTTTAATTTAAAAAAAAATGAATAGGTTAACTGTTTTATAGTCTTATTTAGGCCACCCAGAACCACTTTTTCATGAGATGGGCAGCCATATAAATTTTATGAATAAATAAATAAGCTTGGGGTTATCTAAGGCACCCTCCAAGGCTCATAATCCAGGAGTTGTATATGTGATTCTAAGACATCTGGCCCAAACCCGTGAGCTGAAGAGGACTTTTAGTTTAATATCACGCAATTTAGGCAATCTAAATTTCTCCCACAATGTTATGACAATGAATATTGCAGACAAGCCTGGTTCATATTCATGAACAAGTCTACAAATAGAATATATTAGGTAATTGTTTGAAAAACTGTGACTGGCAAACAAAACTGCAAACGCAAAAATATTTATGCTAGATGAAACATGCACTAAGATATGTGCAAACTTTTTTTTTCCAGGCGGGTTTCAAACAAGTATGACAATAGAAGAAAGGAAGCTCGCAAATGAACACTTGAATTTAAAAAGAAATCAAATCTCAGCTTAGACTGAGTTTCTGAGGCTCTCCATCAATTCTCCAGCTGATGATACACTTTCCTGCCCTCTGAAAAACAAATGCATGGTTTATACAAAACTATGGTATTGAGCAGTTGTTTTCTTTTGTATGCTGCTTTTAATCATGGATGAAATTTCAGAGGAAACTTTCTCCAAATCATTTATAGAATATTTGTCTCTAGACATCTCCTCCAAGTGTGCACCATTTTCTACGAAGCTTTTGAAAAGAGAATTACGAACACCAACAGTTCATATGCATTTATTCTGCTTGTGCTACACCATTTCATTCTTAAACCTGTGGTAGATTTCTTCTACATCCCTAGTGTGCATTCAAGCACAGCTACACGCACAATTTGGGGCTTCAATAATTTTAGATGTTTCTTACCTACCATGCCTCACGAAAGAGCAAAACATGAAAAAGCATTCTCTGTTTCTATCTTAGTACTGCATTTTCCCAGTGCAAAAAAGTTACTCCGGTTTCGAGTACCAACAAAGGTGAATATGCAATAGTTTACGCAAAAATCTATTATAGCTCTAAGTATTGAGGATTTCAAACTTGGCTAACAGGTTTTCCACAAGAACATGACTGCAACTTCATTATTGAACAATACAGCACATATGAAATAGCAGGACTATTGTATTCTGATAGACAATTTCCTCTGGATACCATCTTTCATTTAATGGAGAGCATTTGTGAGACTTTCATGTAAGGAACATTTTGGCAAGCTTAAACAAGCAACTGGGGAATCTTACATAACAACAAGACCAATGGCAACTTCATCAATAATATGCAGACATTCCTCTAAAGAAAGTCCAGACATTTCGAGAACACTTTGCAAAAATATGACATTGCACGGGCATTAACAATATTTTACATACACTATCAAGATGGTTTAACTTGTCCAGCTGCGATGAATACAACAAGTAGGACTTTTTGATGGCTTTCTTTAAAAAAAAAAGAATTGAAGTTGTGTCTCCTACCTATCAATGATCACGGGATCTGAGGGAGTCTCGTTACGATTGCCACAGCTCTTCTTTTCACAGCAACGACTGACGAGGAAATAGCACAAAAGGAAAAGAATTCAGTAATTATAACATATAGTGCTACATAATTGTTTTTTGGGGTTTTATACTCACTTACCTTAATTTAAGGGCATTGGGTAGTTCATGCTAATGATTTTTTATTTTTTTTTACTGATAAAAGTGCACAAACCACAATAACTGGGGAGTTTTGTCTTCTGCTAAAGAGCAGCTTCAACACTGCTTCAGCGGTGGGTTGCTCCCGGTTCGGACTGGTTCTTAGAACCGGTAGCGGTGGTGGGAGGCTCCACTCGCCCACCCGGGACACTTCTGCGCATGCGCGCATGAACCAGTAGCAACGGGTTTTAGAACCCACTATTGCACTGCTTCCTAGCCAACCACAGTGATGGTGCTAAAGAATAACAGAGAAGACTCCAATCTCCACCAAACTGAGATTATTGCTAAAGGAGTAAAATTTAACCCCAAGAAATTAGATATTAAATACATGGATAAATGCCAAATGTTAGGGTTAAAGATGTAGGTGGTGGGGAAGCATATTCAGACTTGTAAATTTCTGTTACTGTAACCTTCCACTAAAAGTGGTATTAACAATCGTATCTCTGGTTTCCTGGTCTTGTCTATCATGAAGCACTGAAAAGCTTGTTAGAGGAGTCAAAACAGGTTTGCCATATTCCAAATGGACTTAGCAATCAGAAATGGTTAGGGATTCCAACTGTCGTTAAATATGTGCATGTATAAATAATTACCATAATTTACAGTACTCCATATTATAATGGGAACAATGTTCACCAGATGGCCTATGGGACGGTTCAACCTTCTGCTTGGACATAATGAGTGATGGTCAACCTAAGCCTATTCCACCGTCTTATGGCTCTAGATTATGAAAGCTGACTTGAACAGGGCAGACTAAATTATATAAACCATGGCTTACAAAATCACAATGGCTGGGTATGCAAACCCTGCATTTGCCAGGGATTGAAACATTAGCATGCAAATCAGTGTTTAGATCCCAAATGAAGCAAACAAACTGTTAAAAAGTTATCATATTTATGTAGTTACTTACCAAGCACATCTAAATTATATGAAAGTAACCAAAATATCTTTACAATCCCCAAGGCATGTCACAACTTTTGAGCACCCCTTAATGTTTGGAAATTGAAAGTTGAAAAATTTGACACGCCCCCAACTATAAGAGGAAACATCGTGTACCACGAAGCCCAGACACAGATCATATCAGGCTCACAACTGTGTGAAGAAGATGGGCAGTTGAAAAAAAATGTGATAATTAACTCACTGTGTGCATCTTGCTGCCTTCTTTGCCATATTGGCTAATTTTAAAGACAGCTTTAGTGTTACTACTTACTATTTTAAAGTTTTAATGTTTTATCATGTTGTTTTTATTGATTGTAAGCCACCTAGAGTCACTTTTATGTGAGAAGTTTAATAAATAAATATAAACAAATAAATAAATAAATAAATAAATAAATAAATAAATAAATAAATTTGCTTTCCATGGGTTGGGATTATTCAGTGAAACTTTTCTTCTATCAGGGTCAGTCACCGGGATCAAAGGTTTTGTCTTCTGAGCTTTCGGACTTGTGCTGGAGCCCATCCTCAGGGAAGTTGTCTGTAGCTGGAGAGAAGTTTCCCTGAGGATGGGCTCCAGCACGAGTCCAAAAGCTCAGAAGACAAAACCTCTGATCCCGGTGACCAGCCCAGATTGAATCCTGCAACATGATCCTGGGACACGTACATTCGCCTTCATTCGTGAGTATAGATGAGGTTCATATTGGTTTTCTTTCTTAATCCTTGCCCAGTTCAAGGCTTGCATTGGCACAGCTTGGCCATATTACATGGAAAGCTATTTATTTATTTATTTATTTATTTATTTACTTTTTTGGGGGGGACTGCCCATCTTCTCGCAGAGTTGTGAGCCTCGTATGATCCGTGTCTGGGCTTCGTGGTATAGGATGTCTCCTCTCATAAGGACATAAATGATGCTTTGATGCCAGGCTTCAATCCCTGGTAGTGCAGGAAAGATTGCGGAAAAACCCATCGTGAAATTTTGGAGACCCTTAGCCAGCTACTCTTAGCCGTCAATTAGCAATGAATTCATACATATTTCTAAGCTTCAGACAGGATGCATGCATTGAGTGAAGGCATAGTCTAGTTTGCTTATTTTAGGTTTGTTGCAGTGATGAAATCCCAATTTTTTTTACTACCGGTTCTGTGGGCGTGGCTTGGTGGGCGTGGTGTGGCTTGGTGGGCATGGCTTGGTGGGCGTGACAGGGGAAGGATACTGCAAAATCCCCATTCCCTCACCACTCCTGGGGGAAGGATATTACAAAATCCCCATTCCCATCCCACTCTGGGGCCAGCCAGAGGTGGTATTTGCCGGTTCTCCAAACTACTCAAAATTTCCGCTACCGGTTCTCCAGAACCTGTCAGAACCTGCTGGATTTCACCCCTGGTTTGTTGTGTTGTGTTGTGTTGTGTTGTGTTGGCTGGCCCATTATGGAGCATGGCTAAGCAAACCACTGCTACCTCAAAGGTGTGATCTGTTCTTTGGAAAACATTAGTTGTTGCTAAGTATTACATAATTCTAGCCTGTTCAGGCGTAGTTAGTAAATCATGGTTGATACAAATTCATACGTTTGTGAATATATGAATCCAGTCAATACAAAGCAGGTTCTCTTTCTTCATTTCTAAGCTTAGCTGCTGTAAGTTGCAGGCTTGGAGAAGGTAACCCAGATTCCAGATGAAGATTTAATGGACACCTTCACTGGACCAATCTCTGTCTGGATTATGAACCTCGTGTCAGCCTTTTGCTTTATTAAAACAAATATTAATAAATTCCTGATTTATTTATTTTTTTGAATGGCGTAATATTGTATTTTAACAGCAGGCTATTGTAAACATGCCCAGGACTACACGAAGTATAATGTGAAGAACCAGGATGTCCCAGAAATCTCCGTTGCTCAAAGAAAGTTTTACATCTTTTCCCCTTCCGAAAAAAAGGTTTTTAAAATTCAGCTTTCAACTAAAAAAAAAAAATCTGTCTCTAATTTCAAACTGAAATAAGCCCCCAGCATGGTGGCCTTTGTTTTGTTTTCTTCTCCTCCACTCCTCCCTGGCATTGCATAACAAAAGTGTCTAAATTCACACCATCTGGCCAATAAAGACCTAAAGCTCGCTGGCTGACTGACTTAGCCGATCCTGTCTGCTGCTGTCTGGTCTGAACCTCGTGGCGAAAGTCACAGCTGTGGGTCTCACTTGCGCTCAATGCAACTCTGTTATTAGCCAGCTGTAGGCCTCGAGACTACTTCTGTTCACATTATAATACCTTTTCACACACACCCCCACCCCCAAGCATCAAGGGCAGAGAGGCTTCTGGCAACAGCTGAACCAAGCCCCGTTTGCATCTTGCAAATACTTGGCAATCAAAGGGGAAAGGATTATTCCAGGAGAGATGCCTTGTTTTTATTTATATCCATCTGACAAACCAAGTGTTTGCACCCATATTCTGCTCCATGAAGAAAGCATGGCTGCCCCATGCACCTAGTGTCTCTCCATGCTACCTAGTTTTGTTCAGGTGGGACTTTCATTAGAATCTGTGGGACATCGGAGAGCTTGAACTGACTTAGAGGCAGCCATCAATAACGCAAACAGCTCGGCTCCGCCACTGAAATGCTAAACGAGAACGCTAATTATTGTGAAACAGAGATTTTCCTTTTTCTACCAGTGACACATCACTGCATCTGCATAAATATTTAGACAACATTCTTCCTAGGCTTGCATCTGTCCCCCCCCCCCCCGGAGAAAAATGTACGGATTCTGGATACACTTGTCTGCATCCAAGCAGAGCAGTCACACCGTACTATATGTCAAATCAAAAAGATGTTTATTTTCCAAGGAAGCTTGATAAGAACGGCCTGTCATTCCCAGACAATGGGCATTCGCTTTTAGCAGCAAGGGGGGTACGTTAAATTTTGATATACTGTTATATTAATGCAGACTAAACTATCAGCTTTAAAAATGGATGCACGGCTGAAATCTTCCCATAGCAAAATCCGATTGTGGTGCCAAAAATAATGTCCAGATTAATTTCCCTTCGGATATTTTTTTAGACTTAAATCCAAAGCTAAGATATGGGATAATGTAAAAAAAAAATGAACAAATTAATAATTATGAATACTATCCAAGTAAGGTGATTAATGTTTCAAATCAAATTGTCTTATTGGTTCTACCAAGTTGTTGTATCTCATGAAAAGAATATCAGAAAACTATCATGTTTCTTAGCTGATTTGTAAACCAAGGTACCTTCCAGCTAACAAAAAATATTTTTATAATTATAAAGTTAAGGTCTTATACTAGCTAGCTTTAGTTTATCTGGACAAATGTAAGACCAAAACAGATAGAGGGAAAATGCCCGCCTCAGTTTGGTATTATTCTAAGAAAAATGATGCTTTCCGAATTTTCTTCCCTCCTTGTTTTCTAATCATCCTATAAAATTATGCTTATGTTGCAGTGTTCCTTAGGAAAAGCATCTCTGTTTCTAAAACTGGGCCAACTTTCTCAAGAAGTCAACAAGTAAAATGCAAAATATGAATATTGTGTCTAAAGGAGGCACAATTAATTAATTGCTAATTTCATAGAGCTAAATCTTAAACCCATGAAGTATCGTATTTACCACCGCATAAAGGAACTAATTTTTCCAGCCAACAGCTGCATTTTATTTCGTTTAGTTTCCAGATAGAATAACATCAAAATAGTTATGCCTCCTTTTTTGGCCAATTTCTTTCTGCCCCCCCCCCTTTTTCAGTTTTGGAGGGGCATTTAAAACAAAATAGGTTTGTTTAAGTCTCGCAAAGTCTCAACAAACTTTCTTTTGTTTGCTACTTCTTAAAACACAACACACTAAATTAAGCTCAGTGAAAATGATTTAAAGATGGGTTTAACTCTCCAATGGGATTTGATACCTAGTTACATAGCAGCAATTAAATGTGATTTGAATATATAAGAAAGGTTGGACCTGATTACTACCTGAATGGGAGAAATCTCGAGGTTAAGTAAGTTATACTGGGAGGAAGTTGGAAAACAATATTCTGAAAGGAGGAGATGGGATACTGTTTCTGCTATATAGAAACCTGGGGTCCTTGGTACTCTCTGAGCTTGGTCGTTTTCTTGAAGATGTTTCATTACCCAAACTAGGTAATGTCATCACAAGCACTGATGACGTTACCTAGTTTGGTAATGAAATGTCTGCAAGAAAACAACCAAGCTCAGAGAGCACCAAGGACCACCCCATTTCAAACCTCAGCTGCAAATGTTCTTCTTTACCGGTTTCTTTTTGTGGTTGGTTGAGCAATTCCCTTTTCTTTGGGGTTAAACCAGCACTGATGATGTTACCTAGTTTGGGTCACGAAACGTCTGCAAGAAAACCATCCAGCTCAGACAGCACTGTCCTCTTTTTCCTCTTCTCTTCCTTCTCTCCGCAACCCCCCCCTTCCTCCTAGCCCTGATGATGTTACCTAGTTTGGTAATGAAACGTCTGCTAGAAAACAACCAAGCTCAGAGAGCACCAAGGACCTTTCATGTCAACCCTGAGCTACAAATATTCTCCTTTCTCGGTATGTAGAAACCTACTTAAATACATTCCTCAAATCACCAGAAGTTGAGTTCATTTCAAAGGAGAACTAACCTTTTCACTGGCATCTATTTTGTGTGTTTTCATCAATCTTCCTCTGATATCATTGCCCTAATTTAAAACAGACGATTTAAGCATGCTTTACTTGAGAATTCATTTTATTGAAACTATGTAAGAGTAGATAGTGAGCACCGAAAATATAGATGAGCTAATGAGGTAAGAAATAATTTCCCCAAAGTTGTCTTTCATTTTGGTTGAAGTTTAGATTGTGGACAGCTAAGGCCGAGAACTTGTTCTCTCTGCTTCTAGCCAACCAGAAATCTTTTATCTTAATAGTCAATTATTAAACTTGTAACTCTCCTTTTCGATAACAATAGTTGCCTTGGGAGACTGACAGCAAAATACAGATAAAACAAGAGCAACCATTACATAGCTTTAAAATTCTAATTGTGCTACATACACACACACACACACACACACACACACACACACACACACAAAATCAATACGAAAAATTATAGCAAATAGGAGAGTTAAGGCATACATGTTACTGTGATTTCATTTGACAAATCCAGGAAAGGATACACTAGCTTTAACTGCAAATACATTCTTGCCCATCATAAAACCTGAACCTTCAGATTCAGAGCAAAATCCCCAGAATAGCCAACTGAAAACTTCAGTCTTCAAAGAAAACATCATGCCATCCACTACAGCTTGAATTCCCTATTCTCTCAGCAACCTTTTGATTGACAAAAGGCACCACTGTTTTGTCTGGATTAAATTTCCATTTGTTTGTCCTCAGCTAGTCCATTTCTAACATTAGACATTGACTTGGAAATGTCTGATGGAGTAAGCTGGGTAGGATCAGCATTTTGGGGGCATCAAATCCCCAGCTCCTAACAATCTCTCTTAGTGCTTTTAAAGCAGGGGGACAAGCTGG
This sequence comes from Thermophis baileyi, assembly GCA_003457575.1. NCBI lineage: Eukaryota > Metazoa > Chordata > Lepidosauria > Squamata > Dipsadidae > Thermophis > Thermophis baileyi. The sequence continues at coordinate 301,274 of QLTV01000785.1, read as the reverse complement.
AACTTTCAGGGTATCATAGCCATATAAGAGCATATCAGAGATTCCCGTGATAGCATCTTATGAAATCATGCCCCCTAAAACACAGAAACAGCCATAAGAAACAGCCTCTTTTAGTTCTTCAAGTTCCATTCCAACTAGACAACCCAAAACCCATTGAGATTCCAGCAGAACCAAACCAGAACATATTCACCCCTCCTCTGGAGGGACACAAAACTGTATTTGTCCCTTAACTAAGCTTAAAGTCGAACGGAAACAGATCCTAATATTTATTTGTTTGTTTAATTTTTATGCTGCCTAGCTCACTGTTGAGCGACTCTGGGTGGCCAATCATGCAAAATGGGTTTGCACAACCGCTGAATCACACGCTTCCAAGATTAGCAGGTTAGATGTATTGCGGGTCAGGAGGTTGTTAACTGACTTGGAAAAAATGTATTTAAATAACCTCCTTTTTTGTTACATAGAATTTAGTAAGGGTAGCACATGATGAACGGGGTAAAGTTTTAACCGTGATGTGGCTTGCAGAAAATGGATACAAGCCTCGGTTGCATGAATTTGTTCTTGGAAAGAGTGTGTGGGTTCACACATTGTGCTAAGCATAAGTTAGCCATGTTACCGAACTTCCAGTCTGTTGGGTTTTGCTACACCATATTCCCTAGTTTATAAAATAGAAATGCTAAGTTCATCAACTAAGATCATCCAAATCAAATCAGCTGCATTATGGTTCAACACAATGCATGAATAATCCTGTTTGCAAAGTTCTGCATTCAATATATTCTGAATTCAGAAAAGGAGAACACAGTTGCCACGTTCTGTAAATCCAACCAGTGAGATTAATTTCTGAGTTCATTTTCTTAATGCTATCATTTAATTCATTGCATTTGCCACCTTTACCAAGGCAAATATTTCTCCTTATACCAAGGAAGTCCTTCTAAAAGGATGGAAGAATCCCTTTAAATAACATAGTGCAGGGGTCTCCAACCTTGGCAACTTTAAGCCTGGTGGACCTCAACTCCCAGCCAGCTTTGCTGGCTGGGGAATTCTGGGAGTTGAAGTCCGCCAGGCTTAAAGTTGCCAAGGTTGGAGACTCCTGGCATAGTGTATATATTCCAGAACAAACCACCTTAGAGCTGAATGTTCTGTACAAGAAAGGATGCTACCACTCAATTTGTATAAATAGTGGTTTTAAAATAATTCAACGTTGAAGATATTATCCCATTAATTCAAATGTTTCAAGTTATACTCAGTCTCTAAAAGCCCCTGAAGGTAGGCAGAAGATATTGTCATATACTGTATCCTGATGATATTTCCTGTTACTACTTTCCATCAGTTTCCAACTTCCTTAACTCTCTTGACTTCCTGATCCAGCAATGCCCAATGGCATTACAAGGAAGTGAGAGCAGTCAAGGAGGTTGGCGATTACTAGATGAGTTAGTGTCTAAGAACAAGCAGAACGTTCCTGCATCCTAATCACCTTGTCACTAAAATGGAAGCAAAAACATGATAAAGGTAAAGGTTCCCCCGCACATGCATGCTAGTCATTTCCGGCTCTAGGGGGTGGTGCTCATCTCCGTTTCAAAGCCGAAGAGCCAGCGCTGTCCGAAGACGTCTCCGTGGTCATGTGGCCGGCATGACTAAACGCTAAAGGCGCACGGAGCGCTGTTACCTTCCCACCAAAGTGGTCCCCATTTTTCTACTTGCATTTTTTTACGTGCTTTCGAACTGCTAGGTTGGCAGAAGCTGGAACAAAGTAATGGGAGCTCACTCCGTTACACAGCGCTAGGGATTCGAACCACTGAACTGCCGACCTTCTGATCGACAAGCTCAGCATCTCAGTCACTGTGCCACCGTGTCCCTAACATGATACTCAATAGTCATTCACTAACATCTTCTCTGGGGGAGGAGTGAGAAACAGTTTACATGAAGAGGAAAAGGAGGAGAAGATTTCTGCAGAGAACTATTTAGAACTGTATTATCTAACAGATTCATTGTACAGGCAGTCTTCAACTTATGACCAGTGTTGAGCCCAAAATGTATGTTGCTAAGTGAGGCATTTGTTAAGTGAGTTTTGCCCCATTTTACGAGCTTTCTTCCCACAATTGTTAAGTGAATCACTGCAGTTGATAAGTTAGTAACACGGTTGTTAAGTGAATCTGGCTTCCCCATTGACTTTGCTGGTCAGAAGGTCACAAAAGCGGATCACATGACCTTGGGATACAACAACGGTCATAAATATGAGTCAGTTGCCAGGCATCTGAATTTTGATCATATGATCATAGGGAAGCTGCAAAGGTCGTAACTGTGAAAAACAGCCATAAGCCACATTTCTCAGCGCCGTTGTAACTTTGAATGGTCACTAAAGGGTTACTAGTCCTTGTAAGATGAGGACTACCTCTACATGATAGCTCAGGTGCCATGCTAACAAGAAGAGAAAAAAAGTAAAACGTAGTTATAGCTAAAGCTACCCAGTATTTATTTCTTATTTATTCATTTGTTTCAGTATATATCACTTACCCGAATATGACTGCACTGAGCCCTGCAGAATTTCCTTCTGAGTTGACATGCATAGGATATAACTGCACCGTTGTTGCATTAAATGCAAGCACACTCATTCCTTGTTAAATTGGGGCAATGGTGACAAAGGACAACGCTCTGTAATTGTTGGCGCTAAGACAAAGATGAGAGGATAGGGCTGCGGTCTTCATGTGACTTTAGGCTTGTATGCAGAGCAGAGGTGGGTTCCTCCCGGTTCGCCCGAACCGGTAGCAACCCGCTGGTGACGTCACGGAGCCGGTTCGGTCCGTGCCGGTCCGTGGACGCCGCCATCTTTTTTGGGGATTTTTGGGGGGGGAGCGAATTATTTTTTTCCCCTTCTGCGCATGTGCAGAAGGTGAGTTGCCGTCACTGCGCATGCACCACCATTTTGTTTTGAGCTTTTTTTTAAAAAATGGAATTTTCGGCACTGCGCATGCGCACGCGCGTGCACTGAGGCGCGGCCACGTGGCGCGGGAGGAAGCGAACCGGCGGCAAGGCAAGTTAGAACCCACCCCTGATGCAGAGATGTATAAACTGATTCAGAAGTCGGAGTTGTGAACATTAAATTGCTAAATTAAAGTTCAGGAAAATATGGATTAAACCTTCTCTTTAGAAAAAAAATCCCAGTCCCGTAACAGAGCAGAACCTCTAGCCAAGAATTGGGTGAACATTCCCAGGTCTTAAGATCATCTGGTTTAATATTATCTAGTGTTCCAGCCCTTCTCTGGAATTTTTCCCCTGTTCTCAGGAAATCTTTACAAAGAGAGAAACTGGCTGGATTGCTACCACTGCAGGCCAGTCCAGAGCCCTCTAGAAGTTGCATCCCTTTATTTTATTTTCCTACTTTGTTGGAAATATTCCTTGATTAAAAAAAAACAAAAACAAAAAGCTGGAATGTCCATGTGGGTGCGCCCTTTCTTTCCTGTCCAAGAAATTTAGAGGCTAGGTTGACACATAACGGTAAGCCAAGTTTCATTATACTTTTTTTTAACAAGCTATAATGGATTTGGTCTGCAAATAAGGCAAAGCCACAATTGAACAACGGACATTAAAAGTCAGTGAATGCCAGGCTGAACAGAGAGAAGGCGGCTCCACTGCTATCTTCCCAAATATTATGTTTTTAAAAAAAATTTATTTAGAGCATTAAGAATGCTTCCAGATTTTGCTTAATGAGGTAACCTTCTCATTATCCTTGACTGGATAATTAGCCTTCATACTGGTAAAAATTGTTCATCACCCTTTCATCCAAATATGTCCCATTTCTTTTCCACCCTCAAAAATCTCAGCAACAGCAGCATCTAGGCCTGTTTAGCTACTAGAGTGTGATTGCATCACATGCCACTTCCATGAACATGAAGGAAAAACATTGTCTTACCCAAAGGTGCTTTTTCAAGAGGCAACTGGACTTTCTTGAAGCGAAACGTGTTCAAAGAAAAACAAGGAAGTCCAGTTGTGTGCCTCTTGAAAAAGCGACTTTGGGACAACCATGACCTGGATGACTGAGAATCTCCATAGACAACATTGTCTTACCTGCACATAACTTCATGAGTGAGCAGAACTCTGCACATTTCTGGGTTCTTGTTTTGTCCTTCATAGGCGATAGGCTATAAAGAAGTGGAGAATATGGGTGAGTCAGTTTAAAACAAATAAGACAATCTTTTCTCTGCTAGGATTTATCAATCTGAAAATAAAAAGACGAGGAATTGCAAACCTTCAAGAATAACCTTCTCTAACTGTGTCCTCTCCACTTACAGACTGGGATCCTGGGAGATGCAATTCCAATGTGATCAAAAAAATAGTACCAGACCTAAAGCATCGGTTTCCATATTGCAAGTGAAGTCTCCAAGCCTTCCTTGAAGCAGCCTTCATAGACGATACAAGCTATCCCTGATAAGGTATGGTGACTATTTCTCTGAATAATAAGAAACACAGATAGGCTGAGGTTAAAGGATGGGGGCAAAAATCTCACCTGTTTTGTGACTGAATCAATGAGTCTGACAAATAGATCTTGTTCAGTCCTGACACCTACAGGGAACAGGAAGAAAAAAAGGATGAGAGAAGGGTAAACATGGGATTCTTTCAAAGGATTTGTTCCCCGCTATAGGCTGCCTTCTCTCACAGGTAAGCTGTTTAGGGAAGGAGACACCAAAGCGCATGATGCTAAAGCATATACACATAGCATTCATATACAGACACCTTCATGATTCATCACATCTATGGACCATCCATATTCAGTAAATGATAATTATAACTTCTAGGAGATACAATCAAGACTAAGAATAGCTACTATATATCAATAACTCATTCTTTTCTAACATTCTTTATCAGCCCGCATTTCTCTCCACTCCAATTTTCCCTTCTTCCTTCCCTCTCCCATTTTTCCATGGTGACCTCTAAGCAGGACTCTTTGGGGGAAATGTGTCATTCAGCAAAATAAATCAGAAGGCCTTCAAAACGTAGGCAGACTGCCTTACCATGTTTTAATAAATTAATAATATGTCATTGCATCCAAACTAAGTCATACTTGGAATAGTTAAAAATAAAATTGCCCTTAAATCAAGCTGGACTGCCTTCATGAAGCATTCTCAGAAATTACCAATATGGTCACTGCTTTTTCCAAAAGTTATTTATTTGTTCATTCCTGGTCTAGAAAACAGCTTCAGAATTCCCAAGAGCTCCCTCATCTCAATATTAACCAGAGACAGTCCACTTAATTTCTAAGATCAACCAAAGTTGGCTAGGTGCTGCTTCAAATAGACCCATTACAGTCAATGGAGCTTAGGTTATTCACCACCAACTTAAGCCTCATTGATTTCATTGGCTCCAGTCCAAGTATTACATCTGGATCTAATCTTTTGCCACTCCTGGTACAAAATCATCTAGTCCCACATCTGAAATTATCAAACTGAACCATGACTAATAGATTCACTATCCATTCTTTCTCTGCTTACATTCACAGACTGTACTAACCCAAACTGAGATTTGTTTCTTTGTCACTTAGTGTATTCTATAAATCCAATTGTGTTTTGTAAGCCATAGTTTAGGGATCAGTGTGTTGTTGGAACTGAAACGTATTTAATAAACCATACTTAAACAAGGCATATAGGTAGCTAGGTATGATGTGTGAACTAAGTTACCCACATACAAAGAGAGATATGTAGAGTAAATATGCACTTGATCTGTTGAGTACTTATTGGAAGGGAAGTCTAATCATGTCCCACCACACATCAATCCATTTCAGAAGGGAATCGAAGGTTCTGATGGTTGCAAGACCAGGCGATGCTCCTCAAACCAGGGGTGAAATGCTACTGGTTCACCCCGGTCCAGGTGTACCGGTAGCGGCGGCCACTGGTGGTTCGGAGAACCGGTAGCGGCGGCAGCACGAGGCTCCGCCCACTCATCCAGACGTCACCATTTTCTTGTTTTTAACCCTCTGCGCATGCGCAAAGCATTCTGCGCATGCGCAGAGGGTGAAAAAGTGCACGCAAAGGGCGTGCTTCCAAACTGATAGGGAAGGTAAGTAAATTTCACCGCTGCCTCAAACATACCCAAAGAATATAAAATACAGAGGGCATCCAGCAAAAGTCATCCAAATTTGTGACCAGGGTTCAGGAGAAATGATGGACCATGACTGGAACCTTTATGAAAAGCAGTTCCTTTCCTCCCTCTGAATATAACAGGTGTGATCAGGAAGGACAACAGCTTCCAATAAAATGCTGTGAAGGTAACCTGAAGGTTAGCCTCACATGCTGCAAATTTCTAAAAGTGGTAACTGTGGAATATATTTATTAGAAAAAATGAAAGCGTAATCAATCTTCTCTTGTTCTTTACTAGATAGTAAATGTTATGCTCTCAAAAAAAAAAGTAATGCAAAAATCCCTTATTATAAAAAGGAAACTCCAGTCTGGATTTGTACAGTAAAATGTGTTGCTGATGCCAGTAGCATCAAAACTGAAATTGACTTGAGATGCAGGGAGGGGGGCTCTTTGGGTGATTTTATTCATTTATTGGCTTTTGCAAGTCGTTTGAGGTAGGCATAATGCCAGACACCCAACTCCAATACCTGGGTAAGTGTTCCTCCACCCAGGGCCACCTTCCTTTGTAGCTTTCCTAAACCCACATTCCAAAAGTGGTTCAAAACTATAGCATAAACCCCTGGGGAGATATCAAAACTATATATGCATTGCACAATTATTGACATTCATACAAAGTTGTATGTTAACACATAATTCACATTTGTCACCACCTGATGGAGACCGACTCCACCATTAAAAAAAAAAAAAACCAGTGTTCCATATTGCCTTCTAAGAGCAGCAAGATCAGTCATTAACCCTTCCCCAATCTAATGCTTTCCAAGATGAATTGGAAGATACCTTGAGGACTATTGTAACACCCCTCCCATCATGCCCAGCCAGGATAATACCCATACTGGTTACAGGTGATGGAACCTTCAACTAAATATATCAGTGATTTTTAGTATATAAGCCCCCTTCTCTGGTCATAGGAAACACAGTAAGCTAAGTCGGAACTGGTTAAATGTTTGGGTGGAAGACAAGCAGAAAAATCCAAGATGTAAAGTAAACTCAGAAGTTTTTTAAAAAGGAAATTTCCAAAGAAGGCAACAGGAAAGAATTTCCATTTTGCTGCCAAGAAAACTATACAACCTGACCATGAAGAGATATAGGTGTGTCCATGACATCACCAGGAGTTGACAGGTGGCTTTACCTTTTTCACACCTGGAGGGCACCAGGTTTGAGGAAAGCTAACCCTGATCATTAGCTTACTCCTCCGTGGCCCTTTGTTGAGAGTGAGCTGGGGAAGGACTTACCATTGCTGTACAGAAGCTGCAATTTGTAGTGTGTCCCATTATTTGTTTTTTCGTTGCCTTGCTCCTGAGAAGTGAAAGAAAGGAAAAATGTTTCAGGAAGAATCTGGGTTCACACATCATACTAAGCCATTAATGGTGTTAGTCTAATGATTTAGTGAATAAGGGGAGTTGCCACTACTAGAAACCGTGTCTTATAAATCACAGTGGCTAGCTTGGCACAACAATGAACCAGATCTGAACAAGCTTCATTATAGTTACTGGGATGTGTGAACCCAGCTAGAGTGTTTCCAGAAATAAGCTCAGTTCATGAGTCCTTGCAGCCACAGAATTAACAGCAGCATCGCCATCTTTCCTGTTGCTTATTCAGAAGTCCCAATAACTGTGTTTGTCAATGCTTACCCATGCAAAACTGAATTGTGGTTTATTCAATTAATCCAATTTTCTCAGCTCCCGCAGCACGCTGAATTATAAACTAGACATACCACACGCACGAGTTGGAGGTGAGTTACAAGTCGCAGCCTCTAAGCTCAATAGAAGCTTAGTAACATGGCAACCTGGGTTTAAGGAAATTCCTAGCTAACTCATGCAAATTGATATAGTTTGCTGAAAACTTGGCTCTATTGGGCTCCTGCTCCCAAACCACCCTACACAACATTGTCCCGATTTAAGATTCACAGGAGTGACAATTCCTGAACAAGAGGCAGATTTTCCAACTAGCCCTTACATTTTACTGTCAATAGCTTTTCCCCAAGGGCTGCATATGCCAGCTTCATACCATGCAAGGGGAGATATTTTGTGGTTTGGGTCCTGCTAAAATAACCAGGAAGGGAAGGGACAGCCTGTTGGGCTAGTTCTTTTTCCTTCTGAAACTTTTCACAACTGGACACCACCTTTCAGAGCAAAGCAGTGTCTCTTTAAAGAAAAATATCCAAGAGTGTGAGGCAAAGAAAACAACAACAACTGAAAATAGAGCAGTTGGACTTCATTCTGTCGGGACTCCCGATCAAGTAATACCGGTAAATGTCAGTTTAAAAACTAACAGCTACCTGAACTGCAAAGCCACGAGTCTCCAAATGTAAATTCTGTCCAGTTGCATCGCCCCTTCCCTCTCCCCACCACGAAGAGAAGCTAAGTCGAGACTACTACAGTCCTAAATTTCCCCCTATTCTTTCGGACAAGACCTGTCCCTGCTTTGTAAGGACGTAGATGTAGGGAGGGACAACCTGGGCTTATGCGTGAAATTAACAAGGCCCGCCTTGAACTGCGGGTGAAACTGTGCTCTCAACCTGTGGCGCAACAGGGGGGGAAAGTTCTCCTTTTAGTTGGAAATCAAACTCAGCTGCCCTCCCATCAATTCGGGTAGCTCCAGATTCGCGCGGAATCCCGTCCTAGCTGGGGAATGAGGCAGGGGTAGCTTTTAAACTCGAGACTGAAATTGACCGAACCGGGCCGAATCATTAGCTTGCAAAAGAAACCCAGGACGAAGGAAAACGAGTATTATTATTCGGGAGCCCAGCTTCCCTAGGATCAATTAAAAAGAAAAAGAAAGAAGCTGCCTGGATGCCGCTGTAATTTTGGGAAAGATCTTTGTGGGGTTTTTTTTGCTCGCTACGGATCGTGTTACACTCATTGCGGCAAGAAAGGCAGAGTCCGGCGGGTTGGACTGAGGCAAGCAAAAGGACAGAAGGCCGGAAAAATAGACCCTTACTTTGTCGTTTTCCACGAAGTCCACGAACGCCGTCCGCTCGATTTCCACGGGCTGACCCTGGCGGTCGTACAGAGCCAAGACGAAGTGGAAGAAGTTGGATTTCCTCAAGTTGGAGGGAGGCTGTTTTTCGAAGTGGGCTCGAGACAAAGCCACGCCGCTGGGGAGGAAGGAGAGGGCAAGCCGGCGTTAAGGCAGAACGAGGAGAACGAACCAGCCCGTTCCCTCGCCTTCGGTCGCGGTACCGCCCAAAGTCACGCGCGGACAAGGGCAGCTACCTCGGCTCCGCAAAACAGGTTCATTCCGGCGGTTTAAGCACACTTACCTGCGCTAAACACCCCGAGGCAGGAAATTTCCCACGCACCCGCCTTTGGATTAGCCTGTTTGGGATTAGCCGGTGCGGGAATTTAGCCAGCTGTGGCCGAGGAAACTACCTGTCCTGGATTAGGGAATCGTGTGAACCCAGCCAAGGCGCTCTGATAAATCATACCTTGGCTTGGCGCGACCACAGCCCGTAGACGTGTTTTTTTTTCCCAATAAGGATTGGGGCTGCAGTCGCTTTAACTTTTGACCGGCCAGTCGCCTCACCGGGTAAACCGTGACCCTGACTCCATACAGCAACGCAAAGCCGGATCCTAATCCTATCGGGTTTTCCGCGTTCTCTAAAAAGCGAGTCGTTTTATGTTTGGGGCCTTGGGTGGCGGGGGGGGGGAAGTATTTCCGGAGAGGAGAATCTGTTTTGTTACCCTCTGTTCACACAACAATACGCCAAGCCTTAAGCACGCGTTTTATCCAACAAATCTCAGATGGCTAGGTTGTCGGATAAACTGAATCAGAAACCAGATTTTAGAAACCGAAGTAACAATCCTACACTCCGCCGCCCCAAAACAATCCCTCGAACCATTTTAGGATTTAGCCCGTCGTGTGAACCGGGCCGCCGACAGAGCGAGCAGTAGAGATTCGGCGCCTCTTCCTCTTCGGGGCGTCGTCCTGCTTAACGCCTTTCTCACCCCGTTTCTGCAAACTGAAACTTGGTCTGCGCCGTGGATTTTTGACGGTGGCTAACTTTCTAAGTTGCCCCGGGGTCTAAATAAACCATGGCCTCATTCTTTGACCCAGGTTTTGAGGCTGAAACAGCAAACCATAAAACTATCCACGCATTAGATTAAATCAACATTCAGACGGCTAATTTGCGGTTCGATTTATCCAGTGAATATGAACGTTATTAACCAACTTTCCCATCTCCATCACCCACTTCATCCGGTCGTGGAGGGGGGGGGAGGTACTCAACCCTCGAGTCGCTTATAAGAGAGCAAGCGAAAAGATGAAGAAAAGACGCACGACAGGGAGGAGAGGTAGAAGAAGAGGTTCGCCTGCTGAATTTCCCGTTTCCTCAAAAATAATTTTATCATTGGTGGTTTTTTTTTTCTCCCTCCCGCAGTTATGAAACCCAAATTGCGAACTTTTCAGTTCTAGACACCGGCACCCGAGCCCTAGGCAGAACCAACGGGGCTTACTCGTGAGTAGACCCGGATAACCGTTATATTGATCCCACGCCCCAAACGGAATAGCTTCCTTCTCCGACCACGCAGCCATCGATTATTAAACAATAATCAGGGTTTAAAGTAGCTTGAAGAGACAAGTTGTCTTGTCCCTTCAAGTATTTCACGACGCTTCATATCCCCTCCTGCACCACCATAAAAAAAAATATGTTTTTAGATCCTCTCCTAAAATAGCAAGACTGGAAAAATGGAATTCGGGGAAGATTCTCTCGCTTTCCTTTCCAGGACATCAGAGATTGTCCCGAAAACTCAGACGGCCTTTTGTTATTTTCGTAGAAAACCACAATATTTTGCGCTGCTGGGCTTACACGGGAAATAAGCCCCCTGGCTATCAGTTGAAGCCGCTTTCGGACGAAGCTAACGTTAACCCTCACACTGCCTGCATTCACATAACCCACTGAACTGCAAAGAAGCGGGATGTGTTTTAGCTGAACTATTGTAGGAAACCCACCGAAGTAGTTAGTTTAGGATTCCGCCCAAGCAGGAAAACTGGATTAGTTTTAATAAAGGGTACTTGAGTGAACCGTGGGCAAGAGAGTCGGGGGTACACAACGCCAAGGTAGCATTTCTCAGACTGATCCAGCTCTTTACGCTGATGATGCGGGCGGACCAGCAAGTTAAAAGGACCGGGCGGACAAAGAGATTGCGTTGTTCTAGGAGCCTAATTCGGATCAATGGCAGATGATCAATAGCGGTAGGGGGGCCCTCTCTTCTCCATATGGTCACCAACGGCTAGTGCGCATTGATTAGGGGAGGAGAGAAACTAGGGGCTGCACTGGATCGGAAAGTTTATGGATTGTTCGCCTAAACACAAGACATAATCGATCCGTTTAAAAAAAATTCCTTCCTGGAGCCGCGAGCTCGCTCTCTACCTCCCCCACCCCCTAAGAAACATGTTTCTTGAAAAGCTCTGGGATTTCAAAGAGGGGTTATTCAAAATATTTGGACTGGGCAATAAGACGATCCACGCCCTTGCTCTGGGGAAGTTCCACCGGATCCGAAGGAGGTCGCTTGGAAATCAGCGCATCTTCCCCGCAAGGGAGTCGGAAAAACCGTTCGACCCGGCGTCAAGCTGGCCCGGAAATCACCCTGGAGCGAGTTTATTCCAAGTCCAGCTTCTTTTGGGACTTGGACTACAGTCGCTGGCCCTTTAACCGACTGCGCTGTTCTGCCTGCTTACTCGAGAGTGAAGCTCCCGAGGATTTTGGGAAGCTGGTGCCAACGTTGCTTTCGTACAAGATCGCAGCCTTGCCTTGCCCTTTTCCAGTTCTTATCTTTCTTTGCGCCGATCCTACGAACGTACTCTAATACCCCGAAGGAAATTTTACTAGCTTCAGCCAAGAGATTTTTGGGGCGAGGCTTTAAAAGGCCACTTGCTGTAGAAGTAAATCCCGCCACATTTAAAGGAGTTAAAATCATTTTATGTATATTTGTCAAGCTGAGGGGTTTTTAGGATTCATATAGGATGCAACAATCAAAGCAGAAGTTTTGTGTTCAAGTTCAGTAAAGTAAAGTAACCAGGTTTGAATTGGCATGGATAGATCCATCTCACCGCTTGGGAATAAACTTGGCTCGATTAAATGGGATCTGTTTCTCAATATCTGCATCTTGATTTAAATTTACAAACGGCTCAAAAGTGTAGCCTTACCCGAAACGCACTTTTACTCATATCGAAAACTTAGAAGGGGAAAATTATTTTCTGCTAGATTTTGCTGTGAATTTCACCTCCCAAAACTTGGGCCCGCAAAAGTGGTTTTAGGATCGGAAGAGCGACTCTTCCCCCACCCACCCACCCACCCACCCCAAAGGATCAAAAGATCAACTTTCCAAGCTAATTTGTTTAGGGCCAGGGACTAATTTGGGAAACATTCGGTTTAAAATTGTCCTTGAGCAGTCTTTGCATCCCTTTTAAATGAGGAACATTTGTAAGGGAAGGGGGACTGTCAAATTCCCTTGAAGGGGTCATCTAAAATCGCCTCCCTTGGCAGCTACAGAGAGAACCGAGACACATTTGATTTCTGGAGGAGAAACAAACCAGCCAGCGTACAAGCCAGCTTCGGACAGGCGTGGAGCCAGAGCAGTACAAAATCCCGCTTTTTAAGAATTGTGTTAATGCGTGAACACTCACTCACTCACTCACTCACTCACCGAGAGATTCCACGAGAGGTCTGGGATCTTTTATTTTCCTCCGGAGGCTTGGGAGCTGCTGCTGCTGCTGCTGCTGCTGCTGCTGCATGGTTATATGGCCCCAGGCGGGAAGGCGGGAAGACCTGCCCGAACGTTTGAGGCTCCTCATAGACCTCTGCACCCCTTGCCTTTTCTTCTCCGAAGGGAGAACTTTACACCTCAAGAGAGGAAGGAAATGACTTGGGTCTACTCCCTTGAAGAATAGACCAAATCAAACCCGGGGTATCCTTGTCCCTGGCATCCAAGCGAAACTTTTTTTGCACCAGCTCATCCTTGCGCCTCGGGGAGGGAAGGGGAGTTTACCGGCCCTTTTTCTCAGCGTGCAATTCCCGCTGCATCTGACGCCAAACGGCTGCCTCTGTTTTCCAACCTCCCTGGCGCTCCAGTGACCCCTGAGGAGGCCAGGGGTAGAATTTGCAGGGGTCGGGGGGAGGAAAGTTTCCCGGTCCCTGTTGTCATCCTGCTTGAAGCTCCCCCCACCCCCTCTCCGCGGAGTCCAAAGGGTTTTACTCCGGAGTAAAGACTTGATGTTCACGGCGGCGGTCAAAGTTAAGCGTGCTGGGGGCGCAGGAGCAAGCCAAAGAGGTCGGTTTCCGTCGGCGGTTATGGTTTTGGTTCTTTATGGCAGAGGTCTCCAACCTTGGCAACTTTAAGCCTGGAGGACTTCAACTCCCAGAATGCCCCAGCCAGCTTTGCTGGCTGGGGAATTCTGGGAGTTGCAGTCCTCCAGGCTTAAAGTTGCCAAGGTTGGAGACCCCTGCTTTATGGCGTTTGGTTCCCAGCGGCGGCAATTCGAGCTCCCTGTTTCAGGAGCGATGGAGTTTTGGGGGCAATGTGTCCGTTGCCAGTCTCTCCTCCCCACCAAGTCCGGAGGACTGCAAACTTTGAGGCTTCATTCAAACTTCTGCCGCAAACCCCGCTTTGATTCTCTTCCTGCCGCCGTTTAGAAGGGAATCTCCCCACGCAGAAGCAAAGAGGCGCCTACTTTTTAATCCGTGGGGAAGGATCGCAAGGGCGCTCTTGGCCTCACCGGGAGAACCCCGAGGCTGGCTGCGAAGGGCGATCCTGAGTCCAGGAAGTCCCTGAACTCAGCAGGCGCCGCTTCTCATCTTAAGGCTGAGAAGCCAGCCTGGATGGATGGATGAATGGATGGATGGATGGAGAAGCGGGCCTGGGCGAATAAAGCGGTTGCAGAGCGGGCGTTTCCTGGCGTGCCTGCTTTCTCAGATGCCAGCTCCGTCTCGGTGGCCCAGTTCACACAACACGGGGAAACTCTCAAGTGTGCTTTGTTTGCTTTTGACTCATGATGTTCCGTGAAGTTGTTTCCAGTTTGAAAAGTCGCGTGATCGGAGAATCCAAGGCAGTGTTGGTTGATTTTAGGAAGCAGGGTGGATTAATAAGCTGTGTCTTTGCTTGCGCTGTGTGAATTCAACCTATGGATCAGCCCGCATCCGCTTTGCTTCCCTTTAGTCACTCACCCAGGCCAAGTGACTCAGCTTCCAGGCACCTAACACCCTAAAACTGGTGTGGCCTTCTAAGTCAAGAAGTGCAGAGATGACCCCAATCTTGCACAACTCTGTATCAAGCTCCATTTAATTGGGTTTCCCTAGCCTAACCCTTGCTCGAAAGGGCCCCCGTTGAGTTCACTTGTTTAGCACGATCTTTTCAACGGAGTTTGATCTGAACTCCAGATCCAACCATAACCGCCCTTCTCACATTGCTGTAAGCCATGGTTTGGATAACACGGTATCATTGAATAAACCACCATTGGCTGGGGTTCGCCAAGCATTCTAGCCACCCACCACCCTTGTCACGCCTCAGGTGTTGAGTTCACTCAACCCGCTAACCAAATCAACCCGTTGAACGGCTCGTGTGAATCAGGCCTAAATGTCATTTGCGGTTCAGCACTAAGTCCATCAAAGCGTCCTTTCTCGCCTTCAAGGGGCATCTGCCCAATTTTGGATCGGGTTAGAATTAGCGCCTGCTGATCAGATGGCGTGCAACCTCTCTCCCTCGAGTTTTAGATCCTGAAATAAAGAGGGTAAATCGGGTCTCGGGTCCTTGCATGCTTTTCCAGATGTTTTCCAGATGTTCAGTGCCAAGATTTTAAAGGCTGATGTGAAAATACCAATTCAATTTGGAAGTTCGTAACTTCTGGTGGCGCATGTTCTAACGAAGATCAGGCGATCAGCCGCGGAGGCTACCGCTATCCTATCCTGGAGACGTTTGCCCTAGAAAATGAGGATCGCTGACGGGATGGCACGACTTTCTTAAGAGAAGGAGCTGGGCAGCATCACTCCAGGACCGTTTCCTCCAAAGTAAATCTGACGCCAGCCATCAGCTCCTAGAGAGCTGAAGAGACCAGGCCGTCTGGGTTCTCAGATCTGCCGGAGACTTCAGCACCCTGAACTTTCTGGAAAACGGGCCTCTTAATTTCCTCTGGGCGCAGTGCCCTTCACTGCCTACTGAAAAGTAAACCCCGATCACGCCAAGACGACTTCCTTCGGAGTTGACTAGGCCAACGTAACCCCCCATTCCTAGCAACTGGGTTCGCGCTACAGAGAAAGCGCCAGGTCCTTCTTTCCTAAGGGGGCTCCTAAGATCTCCCCAGCCCCACTGAATGTGTGCAGCAGGAAACAAATAAGCCAAGGAAGGGATCGGCCTGGGATCGATCACCTAAAGGGGCCCGAGGAGCAAAGGGGGCGACGGCAACCCCCGCCACAAGCCCAAGCAGGAAGGGGAGTCAGCTGCAAACTCAAGATTCGGTCTACTTTACCTTTGAGCGGCGACGTTAGCATCCACCACGCCAACGTTCCTGACCCAGGAGCGGACCGGATCCATCTCCGACCCCAGCACCTTGTCTTTCAGGATCGGCCCTCTTCCTAACGTATCTTGGATCCCAAACATTTAAAAAAAATAAAAGAAAAAGTTTCTTCCAAAACCCCAAACTAGGCTTTCCGATGGGAGCAAACTTCCAAACCAGCAACCCACGCACCAATTCCTCTCCCGAGCAAGAGCAGCCTCGGCCAACCGCCTCCGCCTTTCAGGACGAGATGGAGGTTCTTGGAGGGATTTGGGTTTCCCCTCCCCCCCTCGGTCCTTTAAAAAAAACAAACAAAAAGCCTTAAACAAGATAACGGAGCGGCGGCGGCGGCGGGGAGGGAAGGGAGGGGAGCGTTGCTTTGCGCCCGTCTTGCGCTGTTTTGCAAGGCGAAAGTCGCGGCGCGGATCTCTCAGCTTCTTCCAGGGCGGCGAATCATCTTCTCTGCAGCCGCTGCCGGAGGGAGAGAGAGAGAGAGAGAGCGGAGGGAAGAGTCCGCATCGCCAGCGATGTCCTTTTCCCCCGAGAGCGCCGGTCACCTGCTCGCCGGGAGACAACGAGGCTCGGCTTCACGGCTGCCGAATCCACCAGAGGAGCGAGCGAGCGAGCGAGCGAGAGCCGGGCAGGAGCGCAAAAGTGGCAGGGGGGGGGAGGAGGACGCGAAGGGAGGGGGGAGAGAAGCAGCGCCGGTGGCAAAAGGCAGAGAGGCGAACCGCTGCCAAAGAAACGCTGATTACACCCGGAAAACTCCGGCAAAGCGCGCTCGCTTTTCCCGCACCGAGTTCACCATGAATGGGTTTACGGCGAAGGGAGCGAACGTCCTAGGGAAAGGGGCGGGGCGGGCGGCCGAGTAAGGCGCGCCGATTTGCATAGGCTCTCCCCATTGGAGGAGGAAAAAAAAGAGAACGGCCGCCCACGCGCGGCGTTCCGGGT
>QLTV01000785.1:256911-279202 GCA_003457575.1 Thermophis baileyi | reverse complement strand
AAAGAAAGAAAGAAAGAAAGAAAGAAAGAAAGAAAGAAAGAAAGAAAGAAAGAAAGAAAGAAAGAAAGAAAGAAAGAAAGAAAGAGCAAGCAAGCAAGCTAAAAGCAGGCGGGCTGCTGTAAAAAGCCCACGAGATCAACTTTCTGCCCGAGCGACGCGATTCCGACGGCCGCCGTTTTTGCAGCCCGGCTCTTAAAAGGCGATAAGGCGGCCCGGGAAGACTTGCTGTCCCCCCCCCCCCCCGAGCAAAGGAAGGAAAGAGAGTTTTCTCTTTCTCTCTCTCTTTCTCTTTCTCTTTCTCTCTCTCTCTCTCTTTCTCTTTCTCTTTCTCTTTCTCTCTCTCTCTCTTTCTATTTCTCTTTTCTCTTTCTCTTTTCTCTTTCTCTCTCTCTTTCTCTTTCTCTCTCTCTTTCTCTCTTTCTCTTTCTCTTTCTCTTTCTCTTTCTCTCTCTCTCTCTCTCTCCTTTCCCCCCCCCCTGACGAGACCAGCAGCTGTTTTGATTTTTCTGGAAGAAACTCGCCGAACCCTTGCTACAGGTTGCCTCTGCGCGACAGCTGGGCTCGCTTACAGGCTTAGCCACGGTGATCTGAACCACGGTTTGGGGCAATTAAGCCAATTTTCTGGATCCCCGGATCCGTTGAATCCTTACCGACCGATACGCGACGGTTGTAAGGGGATTGGATATTTAGGGGTCCATGCTATACAAAAAAAAAAAAAAAAAAAGACCCACTCGGTTATAACTCGAGTGCGTCCCGGGAAGTAATTAATTCGATGGAGTTGTAGACGCGCGATTCCGAACACGGATTAGGGGCTACCTTTTCCTCCAAAGCAAAGCACGTAAGGGTCGACCAAATATTTTAAAAGGACTAACTCAGCCTGTGGTGGAAGTTCCCCTTTCAGACATACTTTCTTCTAGGATTGTCATTCGGCTTTCTCCGAGCAAAAATTACGCTTTTCATTTTTTTTAAAAAATAAATCAATAAATGTCCAAATGAAATCAGTTTCGGGATCCAGCTTCGGTTTGGAGGCACGGGGGGGGGGGGGAAGAAAAGCAAAGTCTCCCATACTATTTGTAGTATTGTACTACTTGTAATATGGCTTCTACTGCTCAACATACTGGTTGCCCTGCTACTTAACCCTCACTAGAAGAAAGCCTCCAACCAAGAGATCAATCTGCATTTTATTTTTCATTCCAGCCTGGTTCCCCCCCCCCCACTCCACCAGGCACCTTGTTTGGCTTGTTGGACCTTCTGAAAGAGAAGGTCGAGCGGGTTCCTTCTCCACCATTCGCGAAGCTCAGAAGTTTGTTACTTGGCTGGGTCGCTGACCTCGCTTACTTTCCCGGCTGAACTCCGATAGCATCAGGAAAAGGGGCAGAAAAGCCCACCTCGGTCTCGCGCTTCCTTTCGGTCTCCCACCTAAACCAGTTCAGCCAGGGAGCGACCCCCCCCCATCCAAGCGCCGAAGGGGGGTCGTAAAAACGCCCCACGGCCGCGAGGACGTGGAGCAAATCCCTGTTGAACTCAATGGGATTTATCGCCAGGAGGAATAACCTGGCCAAAATCAGCCTCACTTTAAGGTTCCTTCTAGTTTAGCACTACGGAAGGCTAATAATCAAGGATAATTAGACTTCGTCATTAGGGATCATCCTTTCCACACCCAGGACGTGATATTTAGAGGTAGACTGCCATTGAATGGGGAGGTTCTATATCGATAGGCATATTGTGGAGTTTCCAAATGGCCAGAAACTTGCCTGGGTAATCGTTCTATTTTACCCCACTAGACCAAACTTGTTGCTGCTTTCGCTAGGGATGGGAAGTAGAATCTCCTGGAAAGTTGAGGAGGAGATGCTGAGCTGAGAAGGGGAAGGGTGTGTGTAAGAGAGAAGTGGAGAGAGAAGTGAAATTTCACCAGGAAGAATTTTTTGCAGAATGTTTCCTTGACTTCTTGTAGACAGATGTCTATTTGACATCAAGCTGAGTTTATTCCTCCTTAAGCCCTCGTTTATTTTAACCGTGAATAAACAATAATTAGGTTTGCAGAACATGCAAACAGCATGGTTTGTTTACCGATCACCTTGACTGTGTTCCCACATTGTGCCTAGCCATGGCATAGTTTATTTGGTTTGGCTTAATGGTGTTTATTTGATTTATTACTTATTACATATCTCTGCAGATTCCCAACTTCCACAGAGAAGTGGTTTACAACCCACACACAATTCCTCAAAGTAAGAAGCATTCACTTTGTAAATAACTGTCCAAGGTTAGCTCCCACACCTTTAGCACCTCCTAAGACCTTGGCATATTGGCATAACATCCAGATCTTCACCGTTCCTAAAGGCATGGAGACTTGTGTTGTGTAGCCCCTGCTTACAAACTGTAATTTAGTACTAACCACGCTGGGCAAATCCATTTAATTGTACACAGATTGTGTTTCAGCACGACGTGAAAGAGAATCTGAAATCTCTATGTATATATGTGTGTGCATAGTTCTGGATCTGCCTGGTTTCTCTTCAGATCATGTAAAACTTTCACTTTTTACTAAATTTTCAATGTTTATTCTTCCAAATAAAAATAAATTTCTAATCACTTTAATTTGGGGCAAACTAAAAAAAAATGCAGACAATATTTTCAGCCTGATGGTTCACCAAAAAACAAATCTAAAGCACCATCTTGGGGATCTGATTAATATATGTTACCCTCCTTGTTTTTATTTAATTTGCTAAGATGCAATGGACTTAAAAATAACTTTTTTCAGATTAGAGGATTAAAGTTTTGCAGTGATTTGCTACTAGAATTTGCTCTAGAATCATTTCTAGAGAGGTCCAGTCTCTCTTACGCACATGAAACAACTAACATGCTTTATTTTGTAGATTTGAACTTTCAGTGGAGATTCTTAATCTAGAGATCTATGCATTTTCTTTCATTCTCAGCAGGGATGGGGAGGTGGATAAAATATGTTTTTTCAGTTTTAAACTATAATGACAAGTCAGCCAAGATTCCTTCTCATTTTAAAGTAGAATAACTCACAACGAGCTCTCCGGAATAACACCACACTAATACATTTAATGCAGAAAATTTTAAAATCAGCTGCCTAAGATTTTGACCTAGAAAATAGTCTATAGCAGGGGTCAGCAACCCGCAGCTCTGGAGCTGCATGTGGCTCTTTCATCCCTCTGCTGCGGCTCCCTGTCGCTCAAAATATGCGTCACAACCGCCAATGTGTGATACCCGCTGGCACACAGTTTATTGAGCTTTTCGACCCCCGATAGGCCAACCATGGATAAATCCAAGAAAAGAAAAGTTTCAGAAGAAAACAGAACGTTTAATTCAACTACATAATTATGCTAGTTCTGTGGCCGCTCAGGAAATAGTCAGGCACGGGAAGGTTTTTGTGGCTCCTAGTGTTTTCTTTTCTGTGGGAAACGGGTCCAAATGGCTCTTTGAGTGTTTAAGGTTGCCAACCCCTGGTCTCTAGCTTCGTGCCTCAAGAATCAGGATTGGTGCATTCAGCACATTCATCCTGGGAGAAGCTCTTTAACAAAAAGGAATGGAGGCCAAGAGGTGATACTTTTTAGTTGTAGACCTGAAGTAATGGAATCCTCTCCGCTTGGAAGTGACCCTTACTCCATCTATTACAAAAAATCCTGGAGTTGCTGAAGTGGGGTTGCTCTGGAGAACATTTGGTGGTTATTAGGATGCTGTTATCTGCACCTCTTTATCAATAGCAGTTAATGATTGCTCCATCATCAACATCCGGATTATTGCACCATTTTAATTTTTTAACACTTGATCATTATTTGTTTTATTAAATGTATATATATATATCCCTTCTATACAATAACTATTTTTGACTTGATAACAAATGTTTTAACTGTTATTTATGGTTGTAATTTCGAGGAGCCCCTTGGAAATTTAATAGTATCCATCAATCAATCTGCCTCCTGGTCCTTGACTTACAACCACAGGTAGTCCTCGACTTACAACAGTTCATTTAGTGACCATTTGAAGTTACAATGGCAATGAAAAAAGTGACTTATGACTGTTTTTCACACGTATGACCATTGCAGCATCCCCATGGTCACATGATTTACATTCAAATTCTTGACAACTGACTCATATTTATGACGGTTGGCGTGTCCCGGGGTCATGTGATCCCCTTTAGCAACCTTCTGACAAGCAAAGTCAATGGGGAAGCCAGATTCACTTAACAACAGTATTACTAATTTAACAACTGCAGTGATTCACTTAACAAATGTGGCAAGAAAATGGGGCAACATTCACTTAACAAATTTCTCACTTAGCAACATAAATTTTGGGCTCAATTGTGGTTGTAAGTTGAGGACTATCTGCGTTTATTTAGGGACCATTCGAAGTTACCACAGTACCGAAAAAAGTGACTTATGACCAGTTCTTACACTTACTGTCAAGCGCCGGGGAAATCAAGAGATTCAGGCAGTTCAAATGAGTATAAAGATTTATTGCAAGGTTAAGCTCTCTACAAGAATCTGACCAACTGGTGGTTAAGGGAAATGAGCGGGAGATAAGAGAGGCATTCAAGATGGGCTAGACTTAGATCGCTTGCAGGCATCCAGGGACTCATGACTTATGACATGTTTGACCCCTCCCTCAGGCTCAGGCTAGTCATCTCCTACACTTATGAGCATTGCAGGATGCAATCTGAGTCGGTTACCGGGACCAGAGGTTTTGTTTTCCGAGCTTTCGGACTTGTGCTCAGAAGCTCGGAAGACAAAACCTCTGGTCCCGGTGACCGATCCAGATTGCATCCTGCAACATGTCCCAAACACAACAAACCCTCTGAAGTGAACTCAAAGATTTATTTAATTAGGAGTGCTGGCAGCCCCAGCAAAAAGTTTCTCTCTCACCGCAAGCTAACAGGTCCGGCCGGCCAGAAGGTGAATAGTTGTCTGCCACATCTATTCATCTCCGCCCCCAGCCTTTTATCCCTAGAGCTAGGGTGGGGCTTCGCTAGCAGCGGTGGCTCTTCCATCCCAAGGACCGGCCCACAGATTTCCACTGCTCTCCTCTCCTCTGCCTTCTGTGCATCCGCACGTCAGGCACTGGACCCAGCTGTTCCTCCTCTTCTCATCAGCCACCTCCAGACCTGGGGGCTGTTGACTCTCCAACTGAGGGCTGACGGACGGCCCAGGTTCCGCCTCTGTCTCTCTCGACCCAGGCTCTGCCTCTGTCTCTCTCTCTGCCAGCTCCATTCCCTCTTTCCCCTCGGAGCTCTCAGGTTGCCTTGATGCTGACCCTGATTCCCACGCCTCCTCCTCCTCTGATTCGGCTGCTGGAGGGGCTGGCGGCTGACAGGCCACAACAGGTGTATTCACCTTCATTCACTGCAGCATTCTCACAGTCACATGATCCAAATCTGAATGTTTGGCAACCAGCATATATTTACCATGGTTGCAGCACCCCGGGGTGATATGATCCCCATTTGTGACTTCCCCAGTTCTCTTCCAACAAGCAAAGTCAATGAAGGAAGCCAGGTTCACATAGAGAACGCATGATTTACTTAACAGTTGCAGCGGTTCATTGGACCATGGCAAAAAATGGTAAAATTGGGCACGACTCAATTAACAACCCCCTTGCTTAGCAGTAAAAATTCTGGTCCCAAGTTTGGTCATAAGTCGAGGACTACCTGTAGCCCTAAACTTATTAAAGGAAACCTTTAAAAAAAATAGTGGCTTGCCAAGTATCATCAGCTATTTTCAAGCAGTGCACCACTGAATCAGTGGTGGGATTCAAATTTTTTTTACCGGTTCTGTGAGCGTGGCTTGGTGGGCGTGGTGTGGTTTTGTGGGCATGGCAGGGGAAGGATACTGTAAAATCTGCATTCCCATCCCACTCCAGGGGAAGGTTACTGCAAAATCCCCATTTCCTCCCGATCAGCTGGGACTCGGAAGGCAGAGAATAGATGGGGGCGGGGCCAGTCAGAGATGGTATTTACAGGTTCTCCGAACTACTTAAAATTTCCGCTACCGGTTCTCCAAACTACTCAAAATTTCCGCTACCGGTTCTCCAGAACTGGTCAGAACCTGCTGAATCCCGCCTCTGCACTGAATGTTTTCCAAGATACTTACAGAGGCAAATTGAATCCATAAAAAGATAGAGAAACGATGTATACCAGGAGTCTCCAACCTTGGCAATTTTAAGACTTGTGGACTTCAAGTCCCAGAATTCCTCAGCCAGCTTCGCTGAGGAATTCTGGGAGTTGAAGTCCACAAGTCTTAAAGTTGCCAAGGTTGGAGACCCCTGGTTTATACAGATCCTGCGCGCCTCATGGAAAAGAAATGGGCCGGGGGTGCTATGAAAACAAGCGGAGAGCTCCAGGTTTACTTGTGCTTAGAAAAGGCCCCCTTAAAATCTCCGGGGCTTCTGCTGGGCTTATTAAAGGAGCACTTTGATTTCAAGGTTTGGAAACAAGAGATTGAAAAGCAGGAATAACCATATAAAGTAATAAGTAAGTAAAGTAAAATAAAGTAACAAGGAGCTGCGAGGAAAGGTTGAACGTCTGCTTTTTCAGCTGCTGCAAAGTGGGCACATTTCATTTCGCAAGTCTGCTTTCAGCCTGGTGGAACTGGATGGACTTTAGCAGGCCTTCCCATAAGTCTTGGCCAAGCAGATGTTCTCGGTAGCCAGTGTGCAGGGGTTTTCTTTGCAGACAAACCAACGTGGATTCCCCCAAGGCAGAAAGTTTGAAAACAACTCATCCAAATATAACATCTCCCTGGATTAGTAAATCTGTGCTCGGAGACACCACTGGGAGCAGTCACACATACAGTATATAGTATATAAAAATCTGAACTCATCTGAGGCTGCAGAGGGAAGTGGAGCCTAATATTTTTTTTAGTGAAGGAAGTGTAGGAAGTTAGCACCTACCCGCCTCCTAGAAGAATAAAATATTTTAGGAAATATTAAAAAGACAGAATATCATATAGAATATCCCTGGCTGAGAAATGGAGAAACATGCTTTTAGGCAGAAAAAGACTCACCCTTAGTAGCCCCCACCTTTGTCAATGGACCATTAAGACCAGAGCAAACTCACTCATCCCCCCCACCTTTGTCAATGGGCAGTCTATTCTACATAGACTAATCTACATAACAAAGATTTATAGGAAGAACCATAATAGGAATCCCAAAGCCATCTCACCACATGGCACCTGAGAAGATTACATCAGCCAAGCCTGGTGGGACACAGACAAAAGCCTACAGAGTTAGCTAAGGCCCCCCCCCCCTGGGAGTCTGTCCACCAATCAGAGTGCATTTCT
Source organism: Thermophis baileyi (assembly GCA_003457575.1). NCBI lineage: Eukaryota > Metazoa > Chordata > Lepidosauria > Squamata > Dipsadidae > Thermophis > Thermophis baileyi. The sequence continues at coordinate 271,907 of QLTV01000785.1, read as the reverse complement.
TATACAGGAACAGGAAACTCTGAGGTGGGGCCCAACAGAGGATATAAAAAACTCAGGAACTCTCAGCGACTTCCTTTTTTTATCTCCTTCAACATCCTCGAGGCATGTGATCCCCCTTTCCCCAGGACCTCAGACCATGTGGTCCTGCTGTCCTCCATTAAACCATCTTTCCAAGCAGTCACCATGCTTCCAGTGCCTTTTCCCCCACTTGGAACCGAACCCAGAAGGATATTCCTTACAACAGAAGATACAACAAATGATTTTAGAATGTTTTCTAAACTTCTACAGGAGTTTCCTCTTTCTCCCAGAAAAGAATTAGATACAGGTAGTCCTCGACTTACAACAGTTCACTTAGCGACTGTTCCGAGTTACAACAGCACTGAAAAAAGTGACTTGTGACCATTGTTCACGGTTCCGACCTTTGAAGCATCCCCATGATCATGTGATCAAAATTCAGATGCTTCACAGATATGACCGCTGCTGTGTCCCAGGGTCACGGGATCTCCTTTTGCGACCTCCCAAGCAAAGTCAAGGAGGAAGCCAGATTCACTTAACAACCGGGTCACTAACTTATCAACTGCGGGGATTCACTTAACAACTATGGCAAGAAAGGTTGCAAAATGAGGCAAAACTCACTTAACAAATGTCTCACTTAACAGCAGAAATTTTGGGCTCAATTGTGGTCGTAAGTCGAGGACTACCTGTATTGATGAGAAATGAAGGCCCGTTGAGTCATAACCTGGGGGAAGCTGATCAGGATCTCTGGTCTGGTACATTTGGTACAGAGCCCGAGGTGGCTCAGTGGTTAGAGTGCAGCACTGCAGGCTACTTCAGCTGACTGCTAGCTGCAGTTTGGCTGTTCAAATCTCACCAGCTCAAGGTTGACTCAGCCTTCCGTCCTTCCGAGGTGGGTAAAATGAGGACCCAGATAGTTGGGGGCAATATGCTGACTCTGTGAACCGCTTAGAGAGGGCTGTAAAGCACTATGAAGCGGTATATAAGTGTAAGTGCTATTGCTATTGCTATTGCTATTGCTATTTGGTGCATGTTTACAATATAAAACCAGAGCAAAGAAGAATGGGGTTTAGTTCTTCACTGTTTTCCCAATTAAAATGCTCTCCACTCCCAGGCCTTCTGCCAATCCTCTGGGGAAATATTGCTGGATATCACACCGGTAACTGTATCTCCCTCCTGTGCATCACCCAGAGGAACAGGTACGATAAATATAATGATTCCCTGGAGCCAAGCTGCAATTCAGGAGGCGTTATCTAGCTGACTTTGGCTGTCGTTGACAACAGTAAGCAAGGTTGGGACAGGCTAGGACCGTGATGGCGAACCTATGGCACGCGTGCCAGAAGTGGCACACAGAGCCATCTCTCTGGGCACACCAACCATTGCCCGTTGCTCTTCCAGGTTCCGGCACGCCAGTTAGTCTTCGCCAGGGGTAGGTTCTAACTTACCTCGCTGCGGATTCGCTTCCTCCCGCGTGTATACGCAGTGCCAAAAAATAAAAATAAAAAAGCTGAAAACAAGATGGCGACGCATGCGCAGTGCCGGAAACTCGGCTTCTGCACATACGCAGAAGAAATTTTTTTAAAAAAAAATTCCCAAAATTTTTTTTTTCAAAAAAAAAATTCCCCCCCAAAAAGATGGCGGCGCCCACGGACCGGCACCGACCGAACCGGATCTGTGACATCACCAGAGGGTCGCTACCGGTTCGGATGAACCGGGAGGAACCCACCTCTGGTCTTCGTGCGTGCATGCACGCCAGAAACCGGAAGACCAGGTGACCGGCGCGCATGCGCATGCTGGAAACCGGAAGCTCAGCTTTCCGGCGCGCACATGTGCGCCAGGGTACTACTCTTCCAGTTTCCAGTGCTCCCGCACATCAGGGAGCTGCTCTTTCAGTTTCCGGTGCTCCCCTGCACACGCTCACACTCCCGTTTTGGCACTCGGTGCCGAAAAGGTTCGCCAACACTGGGCTAGGATATCCTGTAGATGGAAGATCACCAGGAAATCTTGGGATTTTCCATAGCCTAGGAAATTACAACTTAAATTAAAATTAAAACTCTCAGGAGGTAATGGCAAACACTCTTGGTATTGTAGGGAAAAGCAATGCACATGCACACCATTTAGAAGCAATACAAACAATAGAATTACAGAGCTGGAAGGGACCTTGGAGGTCTTCTAATCCAACCCCCTGCTTAGGCAGGAAACCCTATACTATTTCAGACAAATGGTTATCTAATCACTTCTTAAAAATTTCCAGTGTTGGAGAATCCACAACTTCTGGAGGCAAGCTGTTCCACTGATTAATTGTTCTAACTGTCAGGAAATTTCTCCTTAGTTCTAAGTTGCTTCTCTCCTTGATTAGTTTCCACCCATTGCTTTTTGTCCTGCCCTCTGGTGCTTTGGAGAATAGCTTGACTTCCTCTTCTTTGTGGCAGCCCCTGAGATATTGGGACACTGCTATCATGTCTCCCCTAGTCCTTCTTTTCATCAGACTAGACATACCCAGTTCCAGCAACCGTTCTTGATATGTTTTAGCCTCTAGTCCAGGGGTGGGTTCTAATTTACCTCGCCGCCGGTTCGCTTCCTCTCGCACCGCGTGGCGCAGTGCCGAAAATTCAATTTTTTTTAAAAAAAAGCCAAAAACAAGATGGCGACGCATGCGCAGTGCCGGCAACTCGGCTTCTGCGCATGCGCAGAAGAAAAAAAAATCCAAAAATTCGAAAAAAAATAATTCCAAAAAAAAAATTAATCCAAAAAAAAGATGGCGGCATCCACGAACCAGCACCAACCGAACCAGCTCCGTGACATCACCAGCGGGTTGCTACCAGTTCAGGTGAACCAGTCCGAACCGGGAGGAACCCACCTCTGCTCTAGTCCCCTAATCATCTTTGTTTCAGCTCTTCTCTGAACTCTTCCTTCTCAACATCTTTTTTACATCGTGGCGACCAAAACTGAATGTATTCCAAGTGTGGCCTTACCAAGGCATTATAAAGTGGTATTAACACTTCACGTGATCTTGATTCTATCCCTCTGTTAATGCAGCCTAGAAGTGTTGCATTAACAGAGTGTTGCATTAAAAGAAGTTGGCTTTTTTGGCAGCTGCAGCACACTGCTGGCTCATATTTAAATGGTTGTCCACTAGGACTCCAAGATCCCTCTCACCAGAGGTGGGTTCTGACTTACCTCGCTGCCGGTTTGCTTCCTCACGCACCGCGTGAGCACGCGTGCGCATGCACAGTGCTAAAAACCAAGCTTCTGCGCATGCGCAGAAGCAAAAAACAAGATGGCGCCGCCTATGGCGCCACCGAGAGAGCTGGTTCAGGGGCGTGTCCAGCCGGCCATCGCTGCCAGTTCAGCGAGCGGGGGGAAATTCCCGCTACCAGTTCTATAGAGCTGGTCTGAACTGGCAGGAACCCACCTCTGCCTCTCACAGTTATTACTATTTAAAAAGAAAAACAAAATCCAAACATCTGTATTCAATCATTTGAAGGAAGGAAGATGTACATTATCCATTAGAAAGTGTTGATTTTCTATAAATGCAGGGAGAAATGAATACGTCTATTCTTAATTGTAGAGTTTTTTGTGTACAAGATATGTCCTCCCAAATGTAGGAATAGCATCAAGATCTTGAGAAGTGATACTATTGCTTTATACCACACTAGTGAGGGCACGCTTGGAATACTGCATCCATTTCTGTTCACCATAATATAAAAAAAGATGTTGAAAACGTGCAGAACAGAGCAACAAAGATAACAAAGATTATGGAGGTTAAATTTATGAGGAATGGTTAAAGAATCTAGGTACAGGTAGTCCTCGACTTACGACCACAATTGAGCCCAAAATTTCTGTTGCTAAGTGAAATATTTGTTAAGTTAATTTTGCCCCCTTTTACGACCTTTCTTTCCACAGTTGTTAAGTGAATCATTGCAGTTGTTAAATTAGTAACACGTTTGTTAAGTGAATCTGGCTTCCCCTAACTTTGTCAGGAGGTCATAAAAGGGGATCACATGACCCTGGGAGACTGCAGCTGTCATAAATATGAGTCAGTTGCCAAGTGTCTGAATTTTGATCTCATGACCATGGGGATGCTGCAATGGTCATAAGTGTGAAAAATGGTCTTAAGTCACTTTTTCAGTGCCGTTGTAACTTTAAATTAACTGTTGTAAGTCAACAGTTATGTATGTCTAGCCTATTAAAGAGATCAGGAGGGACATCATAGCTGTACTTGGGCTGTCACAGAGAAGAGGGGATTGACTTATTCTTTATGGTACCAGAGGGCAGAACAAGAAGCAATGGATGGAAGCTTGTTAGAGAGAGATCCAACCTAGAAGTAAGGATAAATTTTCTGACGGTGAGAATAATTAATCAATGAAATAGCTTGCCTCCTGCCGTATGGGTGCTCCATCACTAGAGGTCATCAAGAAGAGATTGGACAGCCATTTGGCCAGAATAGTATAAGGTCTTCTGCCTTGACCACGGGGTTGGACTAGAAGACCTTTGAGATTCCTTCCAGCCTTATGACTCTATGTTCTATATTCTGTTTATAATAGAAGGTGTATAGCTAAGGAATGGGTTGACCTCCTTCACCTAAAACATCTAAGGAGTCTTAGTGGATAACTGGTTAAATATGAGCCAGCAGTGTGCGGCAGCAGCCAAAAAAGCCAATGCAATCCTAAATTACATTAACAGAGGGATACAATCAAGATCAAGTGAGGTACTAATACCAGTCTATAAAGCCTTAGTAAGACCACATCTAGAATACTGCATCCAGTTTTGGTCACCACACTATAAAAAGATGTTGAGACTCTAGAAAAAGTGCAGAGAAGAGCAACCAGGATGATTAGGGGACTGGAGGCTAAAACAGACGATGAACGGTTGCAGGAACTGGGCATGGCTGGTCTAGTGAAGAGAAGGACCAGGGCAGACATGATACCAGTCTTCCAATACTTGAGGGGCTGTCACAGAGAGGAGGGGGTCAAGCTATTTTCCAAAGCACCTGAAGGCCAGACAAGGAATAATGGATGGAAATTGATCAAGGAGAGATTCAGCCCGGAAATAAGGAGAAATTTCCTGACAGAACAATCAACCAATGAAACAGAAGTTGTGGGAGCTTCGTCACTGGAAGCTTTCAAGGGGAGATTGGACTGCCATTTGTCAGGGATGCTGTAAGGTCTCCTGCTTGAACAGGGGGGTTGGACTAGATGACCTACATGGTCCCTTCCAACTCTGTTTATCTATCTAGTTTCACATCAACATTCCTTTGCAAATCCTGGTTACTGCTGGGTTTCTTTGCTGGAGAGCTGCTACTGAAAAAGCCCCATTAAGGATGCTTATTCCTGAATTTTTCCCTGGGATTTAATTGGAAATGAGGGAAGCCAGGGAGGCTGGAGACCCCTGTCAGAGGCAGGATATTTATGTACATCTTGCTTGGTCTTTTTGCACTTTCCAGGCAAGAGCAGTTCAATTTGCGTCTCTTAGAAAGAATGTCTAAAATAAACTATCTTTCATCAAATCAAATGAAAACTAAAAAAAAAAAAATGCAGGAAGAAGTCTCTCAAAATTAAATGCCAACAGATGCAGCTTAACATGAAGGATTTTGCTTCTGTTGGAATCAGCTGTTCAGTGACCAGGTAGATAGTGCAAATATGTGCACATTATCATGAAAATATGCTAAAATCCACCAGTTAGTTGCTCGGACAGCCTTTACAAGGGCTACATCATGTGGCTTTGCAGGTTCGTTCTCACATCATAAAGTGCTCCTTTCCAACAGCATTAATTAAAACCAGCTCTCCCAACTTTGTTTTGGAAGTTGGGTGCTTTGGATTATCATTTCATCATCTGCCACCGGATTTGGTTTCACAGAATGACAGAATTTATTTGCTTAAAGCCGCAGAATGAAAGTCTAGGAGATCCCAACTGTTAGGTTTTGCCAGATGTCAAGATAAGGGTAGCGCATGGATACGATTGCTTCTTTTCACTCCCTCGTTTCCCATTTAAAAATGGAAATTGCTTACAGACGCTCCACACGGCTCTAGAAATCCTGAATGGCATGACATTTGCAGGTCCAGCCTCTCAGCGTTTGCAGGGGGGAGAATATTTGAGAGCAGAAATCCTTGAAAAAAGGCAGAATATAAGTACTCTATATTTTTTAAAGTAAGTTGAATCATAAACATTGAGAAAAAGGAAGGGGAGTAGACTATTATTTCTCAAGGACCAGAGAAATCAAGAGATCCTGGTAGTTCAAATGGTTATAGAAGTAGTCCTCGACTTACAACAGTTCATTTAGTGACCATTCAGTTACGACGACACTGAAAAAAGTGACTTATGACCATTTTCACACTGTTGCAGCATCCCCATGGTCATGTGATGAAAATTTGGATGCTTAACAACTGACTCACATTTGTGACAGTTGCAGTGAACAGCTCATGTGAACAGCTTTTGCGGCCTTCTGACAAGCAAAGTCAATGGGGAAACCAGATTCACTTAATAACCATGTTACTAATTTAACAACTGCAATGATTCACTTAGCAACTGAGGCTAGAAAGGTTGTAAAATGGGGCAAAACTCACTTAGCAAATGCCTAACTTAACAACAGAAATATTGGGTTCAATTGTGGTTGTAAGTTGAGGACTACCTGTAAAGATTTATTATAAGCTTAAGCTCTCTCTACAGGAAACTAAACTACTAATGGTCCAAGCCAATTGGTGGTAGATAAGAGTCAATGGAATTCAAGGTAGGCTGGACTTAGATCTCTTGTGGATGCGAAAGGACCCATGACTGATGACGTGCTTGACCCCTCCCTCCTGCTCAGCCTGTCATCTCCTACATTACCTATCAATTATCTTAGTGTCTTCCCTTGTATTCACTGCACACAGTTTTGGAAAGCTGAAGTAGGCATATCTCCTCATGAAGGGTCACAGGAAGAATTTTGGATTGTATTTATCCCGCTGTTATCCCAGCCGAGAGGGCTAGAACTCTACGTTTTTTTAAATAAAAGCTCTACAAAAGGAGGCAGCCTGAAAAATCCACAGGTTTAAGAGTTTATGTTGTGCATTTTGCAACTTCTACAGCTCTTCACACTTTTCAATCTCAGCAACTTTTACTAGCAAGAGTGAGCAGGGTTGTTTTCTCATTTAGCTACTTGATTTCCTTATTGTTTTAAATTAACACTGAATTTTATTCATTGCTCACTTAAATGGTAAGCCCTTCCGGACTTGCATGAAAATCTTATTAAAAGCTCCTTTGTTTTTGATGGATAGATGGAAAAATGGATAGATGGATGGGTGAAAAGTCAGACAGAGAATGAGTACAATGATTGGGACACTCTGGAAAAATAAAATGTCAGCCAATAGCATAAGCAAGTGGTGAGATGGAGGTAAAACCAAACATTAGAGATGGTCAAATCAACTATATTAAGTTCCATGAGTTACTCTTAGCAACTGACCCTTAAGAAAACTGATTAAGAAAGAGCCACAAGAGGTTTAATATTTTTTTGGGGGGGGGGGTAAAAGAGCACATAACTTAACAGTCTCTCTTTGTTGCCAGATGCTGCCATTCCTTAAGCCACTTCCACACCACCTGTTTCTACTCCCCAAACTGTTAGAAATAAGTTAAAATTGATCTGTATTTGTCCACACTGAAACCAAGCTAAAAAACACCACCAGAGGAGTCAATCCAGTTGACAAAATGAACATGCAAAAATAATGAGATTCAGCCAGAGCCATTCCTTCCAATCCCCTTCGAGGTGTTAAAAGATCATGGGATATGTATTTTGCAAAATGGTTGCTATTGAAGGAAAACTGTTAACTTTACCTACTGCAGAGGTCTTCAAACTTGGCAACTTTAAGACTTGTGGACTTCAACTCCCAGAATTCTCCAGCCAGCATAGCTGGCTGGAGAATTCTGAGAGTTGAAGTCCACAAGTCTTAAAGTTGCCAAGTTTGAAGACCTCTGGCCTACTGGATGTGATCCAATTCTGTGGAGTAGCGCAGGGGAGATTCCAAGCCCATGTGGTCATCTATCTACTCTAGTTCAGTGGTATCTTGTATCCTGCATCCTTGCTGGTTCCCAAATTTCCTTTACATTATCTTTAAAAAGAAAATGGAGGCCCTGTCTCAATCCATCAACATATCCTTCCTTGCGTGGTGCTCCAAATGAATAAAAATTCTGGATATGATGACAATTTTGTTCTGTTGTGCATTTAAATGCTTAAAAAAAAATGAAGGGAAGTAAGATTAGGTTCCTGTGCTTGGAGAGAATAGGGAGAGAAGAAAAAAGGGGCATATTGCAGGGCGAGGGGTGGGTAAGACAAAATGAACCAGGGTGAGATTGGGAAAGAAAGAAATGGCAAAAATCAGCATCTATAGTGTATATGAGGTCACAGAAGGCATCTTCCCATGGTCCACTCAACTGCAGACGGAATATTCTGGGATTTCTCATAATCGTTTTTTCCATCTCCTCTTTCTTTTACAAAGAAATGCTACAGTTGGATCCTCTTTCTTTTATAAAGTGTGCCTGTTACACTGAGGACAGGGGTGTCAAACTCAAGGCCCATGGGCCGGATCTGGCCCGCAGGGCACGGGTGGGTTCTAACTTACCTCGCTGCCGGTTTGCTTCCTCCCGCGCCGCATGGGCGCGTGCACACTTTGCGCGCGCACGCATGCACAGTGCCGAAAAATAAAAAAATTCCCAAAAAAAGCCAAAAACAAGATGGCGACACATGCGCAGTGCCGGAAACTCGGCTTCTGCGCATGCACAGAAGAAAAATAAATTTAAAAAAATCAATTTTTTTTTCCAAAAACAAAAAAATCCAAAAAAAAGATGGTGGTGCCCACGGACCGGCACCGACCGTACCGGCTCCGTGATGTCACCGTGACGTCACCAGTGAGTCGTTACTGGTTCAGGCAAACCAGTCCGAACCGGGAGGAACCCACCTCTGCCGCAGGGCTGCTGTGGAAACAGTGAAGGACCGGCCCGTGGTGCCTCTGCCAGCCAAGCTCCATTTTCACTGGCAAAGTGCTCGGGCCATCACAAGCGACCCCCACACGAGTGATGTTGAGCTGGCAACTCCCACCTTGGCCACGCCCCCTGCTCCTCCAAGGTCAAACACAACCCTGATGTGGTCCTCAATGAAATCGAGTTTGACACCCCTGAATTAGGACTTCTGCATGCAAAGACCGAGCTTTGCTCACCCAGATCCTTCAATCCTGTTTAAACCATCATCCTTTCCGATAATACCAGCTTCGTCAACACCAAAAAGTAATAGAAGTAGTTCTCAACTTATGACCCATAATGGGAACTAGAATTTCTGTTGCAAAGCAGGTGACCTGCTACGACCATCAAAAATTCTTGGCGATTGCCAAGTGCCTGAATTCTGATCACAAGATCAAGGGGGTGCTGCAATAGTTAGGGTTAATGTGAGGACCAGTCACAAGTCATTTTTTTCAGTATCATCGTAAGTTTGAATAGTCACTAAATGAATTGTCATAAGGTAAAAGCTACCTGTATTTAGGTAAACTGGGACCATGTTTAAAAATTTATTTCTGGAATCAAGAGAGTAGTGGGTTTTTCCCCCTATTCTAAGAATTATTTTAGTTTCCTGGAATAAATTTCCAGATTGGGATGGGGTAAATTCATGGAAGATGTCTATCAAGGACTATTGGTCTTGAAGATTCAATGTTACCCCAAGGTTGGCGATATTATTTCTCCAAAGCGCAATTGGATTTTGGTGACACAAAGGTATGTTTCCACCATCTGCTTGCAAAAATCCCAGCAGCATCTGGTGGGCCACTATAAGAAACCCAGTGAAGTTCCTTGTGCTAATCCTGTTGGCCTATCCTTATCATCTGATATCTGGGGGGGGGGGGAAATATTCTGACAGTCATAATCATTTTAAGCCATTTAAATCATTTTAAGACTAATTCTGCAAACATAGACACCCTTTTAAAAAGAGATGCATCAATTTAAAAGGCTAACAAGATTCTGTGATTGCTCCACTTTTATGAATGAGAATGCCTTTTTATAATGAGTGCAAAATTAAAACTATTCACTGATTAAAAGCATATAATTCATTTTATATACAGTACCTACCCACTTAATGTTTTCTATGGCAGGCCAAAGTCTCTAATAAAAATATGGCTTCGGTGCCAACATGACTCTGTTAATAAATTGGAACTTTGAGGAATGCTTTGCCTCAGACTCTGATTCTATTTTATTGCTATTTGGAACTCTGACATTCTATTTAATAATAATTGTGGTTTTGTTTGCCCCCACAATATATCATAAACAAATTTGGTTTAATTTCATATGTTTCTATGAAATACATCTATTATTAAATGGCCTCTTGTCTGCTTAAGAGAATATATTAGGCATGTCTTAAAATCTGGTTGGCCTAATAAACAGAGGATAAATCAGGAACTCCACATCATTTTGGTGCTCCTTAAATCCGATGTTGCCTTTTGGAAACATAAAAAAAATGTTCTTAGGTTACAAGACAGTGAATAAAGTGGAAATCATAATGTTCTTTGCAGATTTGGGGATGCAAGAAAATGCCAAAATGGAAGAGTAAATTTGGACGAAAAATGCACCATTCAGCTTACTTTCCATCTTTTAGCTGAGTGGGAACTAACGCAGAACTCAGTCGCCATAATCTAAGTTTTTATGACATATCACTCATGAATCAGTTACAAATACCAGAGAATTATTCCACAAAGAAAGTCACTGATTTTAAATATATCATCCCGTGGAGGGGGGGGGGGAATCCAAGGCACACTAAAAGAATAAAACCAAAAATATGTTGATAAAATAAAAACAACAGCAACAAATAAATCAGACATCAAGAAAAGACATCAACTTAAGAATTTCCAGACAGGTGTACAAATAAGCTTACTTTCATATAAACGTTTGTGTGCTATTTTTATTAACGCATGGCAAATGCAATGCATTTATTAATGAATCGGCCTAATGAAAACCCAAACAAAAGCTAATGAAGCATGTAGCAGGAGTTCACAACTTCCTTCCAGGGAAACAGCAATGCTTTTGGGTCTCAAAAACATCATCAAATATAAAAATCCCACCTTGCTTCAAGAAAAAAATAGCAGAGATGGTCAAATGGACTCTTATATGCAAAGAAGAGAATATATTTAATTTTGTTTTTATTTGGAAATTGCTTCTGGATTTTATGCTTGCAATGAAAAAAAAACTTTAATTTTGTTTTTGTTGATTAGTGTTTTGCTATAGAAATGACTAGTATATACTATTGTGTAAAAGTAAAAAGTTGAGGGTGTAATGTTTTCTTCTTCTGTGCTAAAGAGAGTTGGAAGTCGGTGCCTTTTTCTTTCCTTTTCCCTCTTTACCATATTTTCTCTTTTTTTCTTTTTCCCTGTCTCCTCCTAGTTTTCTATTAATGTTCTAAACTTCTCTTTGTATTTTATATTTTGATAAACTAATAAAAAAGTATTATATAAAAAAAAGAAAAAAATAATTTATGACCCGAAATTAATTTCTTTTAGAAAATTCATTTAGAATTTACCTGCTAACGCTTTCTCTTGATGTATCTTTGTGGTTGGCTATATTATGCTCTGGGTTTTTTTTTTTTTTTAAATTCTTCCAAAGACAAAGGGGAAAACTCTGTCCTACTCCTTGGCTTTCTCTGAAGCCACCAAACTACACTTTTGATAACCGCTGTTGTCAAAACTAGCATCTTACCTGACCACCTCTGGCCATGGAAACTTCATATATCTGTGTCATAGCACCACCTCCTGGTCACTCAGCATCGAAGCAATTTAAAATACATTCAACTGCACCGGCAGGCTGACTCCCGTCTCTGGCCTCAGTACCTGGGCTACACCACACATGCCTTGATCGTGACATAAGCTGGGGTAACTGTAACAAATGGAAACGGGCCCCACCAAGTAGGCTTCGGTGTCAATGCAGTCCTAAGGAGATGCACAACACTGTGGAGAAGAGCAGAGCTTTATTGCAAAGATTACAAGGAAGAGGGATCCTGAACTATGGGAAAAGCTATAAAAGTTGAGGGCTACAAAGTGGGAAGTGGTAGGGATCTGACGGGCTGGCCAGTTTGGAGAAGCTAAGCAGGTCCTGGAGGCTTTTAAGAAGAGACTGGGCAGCCATTTGTCTGGAATGGTGTAGGGCAGGGGTGTCAAACTCGATTTCATTGAGGGCCGCATCAGGGTTGTGTTTGACCTCGGGGGAGGGGGGAAGATGGACGTGGCTAGGTGGGCATGGCCAGCTCGACGTCATTCATGTCGGGGGCGCTTATGGTAGCCCGAGCGCTCTGCCAGCGAAAACGGGCTCCCGAGCTCCATTTTCAGCTGCGACAGCTTCCTGCAACCCTCTGCCAGCGAAAATGGAGATCGGGAAGGCCACCCGCGTGCCAGTCCTTTGCTGTTTCCAGGTCAGCCCCATGGGCCAGTTCTAAACAATAGCAATAGCAATAGCACTTAGACTTATATACCGCTTCACAGTGCTTTTACAGCCCTCTCTAAGCGGTTCACAGAGTCAGCATATTGCCCCCAACAATCTGGGTCCTCATTATACCACTTTACAGTGCTTTACAGCCCTCTCTAAGCGGTTCACAGAGTCAGCATATTGCCCCCAACAAGCTGGGTCCTCATTCTACCCACCTCGGAAGGATGGAAGGCTGAGTCAACCTTGAGCCGGTGAGATTTGAACCGCCGAACTGCAGCTAGCAGTCAGATGAAGTAGCCTGCAGTGCTGCACTCTAACCACTGCGCCACCCTGCAGGCCAGATCTGGTCTGCGGGCCTTGAGTTTGACACCCCTGGTGTAGGGTCTCCTGCTTGAGCAAAGGGTTGGACTAGAACTCCAAGGTCCCTTATGCGTGCATAAGCGCACCAGCGTGCCTACCGTCCCTGTCCTACTGTCCTATTGTCCTCATCTATCTGTATTCACTTTGATTATGTTTATGTTTATACCTATACCTGCTATCTTGTACATGTTTGACAAACAAATAAAATAAATAAATAAACCCTATTATTCTATGTCAGAGGTTGTCAAACTTGGCAAACTTAAGACTTGTGGACTTCAATTCCCAGAATTCTCATAGCTGGCTGGAGAATTCTGGGAGTTGAAGTCCACAAGTCTTAAAGTTGCCAAATTTGGGGACTCCTGTTCTATGTTCTATGTTCCTTGTCAGTGTACTTGAGGTTAGCTTCAAAGTTACATCATCAATTGATTCAAAATACTTTTCATCAGAGAACATTGAGTTTATCAGCCGATAGAGGATTTAAAAAATGGGGTTTCTCTAGGTTGCCATTTCCTTTTAAGAGCTGGGCTTGGGCTGTACTGAATTTCAGGGAAATATTCATGGTGAGGTAAGGAGGAGAAAAGGTAGGAAGAGCACTTAATAGGGAAATTGGAGAAGCTAGTACAGATAGTCCTCAACCATTTGTTTAGTGACTATTCAAAGTTACACCACTGAAAAAAGTGACTTATGACTGTTGTTTTTTTTCACACTTAATGACAATTGCAGCATCCCCATAGTCACATGATTAAAATCCAGCTCCTTGGCATTTGACTCATATTTATGACAGTTGCAGTGTCCGGGTGTGTGTGTGTGTGTGTCACGTGATCCCCTTTTGTGACCTTCTGACGAGCAAAGCCAGATTCACTTAACGACCATGTTATTAATTTAACAACAGCAGTGATTCACTTAACAGCTGTGGCAAGAAAGGTCATACAATGGGGCAATTAACAATTGTCTTGCTTAGCAACAGAAATGTTGGGCTCCATTGTGGTCATAAAGTCGAGGACTACCTGTAATGGGGCTGTGTGCGCTTGGGCATTCAGCCGTCATCTTGATCAGGAGCCTTCAACTTAGAAGACACTCTCTGTGATGTTCAAAAATCTTCCCTCTACTACTTGCTTTTTTCAGCCAACAATAACATGGATCAACATGAGCCGAGATAGCACAGTGGTTAGAGTGCAGCACTGCAGGCTACTTCAGCTGACTGCTAGCTGCAGTTCGGCGGTTCAAATCTCACCGGCTCAAGGTTGACTCAGCGTTCCATCCTTCCGAGGTGGGTAAAATGAGGACCCAGGTTGTTGGGGGCAATATGCTGACTCTGTGAACCGCTTAGAGAGGGCTGTAAAGCACTATGACGCGGTATATAAGTGCTATTGCTATTGCTATTGCTAAAATCATGGACCTTCCCCATGAATAAGCTTTGCACAATACACTAAAATACAAAGTGTCCCAAAGGCTACATGTGGCCTTTTGCAGCTCCCAGAGCCACCCAAGCAATCCTGCTTTTGCTTTCATGTTCTTTGGAGGTTTCAGGATATTGGTGGAGTTAAGGACAGCTTTTCAATCTCTGAAAACTACCCTCAATGGCTCCTGGCTGAGATCAACTCATTTTGGGAGTGCAGGTTTTGATGAAGCTTGGTGTTACAAGTTGCACATCTCTTTTCTAGATCATACAAGTCTGTGCAAGCTACTGTTGCACAATCACAAGCATTTATTTTCATAGATAGGGAGCTGGGTTTTTTTCTTTATGCCTCAGAAATGAATATAAGATTTGCATTTATTATATTGGTTTTTAATAGAACTTTGGCATTTTGATTTAGCCACCAGATTTATTTGTTTAAGATATGCATTATAAGATAGACAACCATTTAAATATGAGCCAGCAGTGTGCAGCAGCTGCCAAAAAAGCCAACACAGTTCTAGGCTGCATTAACAGAGGGATAGAATCAAGATCACGTGAAGTGTTAATACCACTTTATAATGCCTTGGTGAGGCCACACTTGGAATACTGCATTCAGTTTTGGTCGCCACGATGTAAAAAAGATGTTGAGACTCTAGAACAGAGGTCTTCAAACTTGGCAACTTTAAGACTTGTGGACTTCAACTCCCAGAATTCTCCAGGCAGCATAGCTGGCGGGAGAATTCTGGGAGTTGAAGTCCATAAGTCTTAAAGTTGCCAAGTTGGAAGACCTCTGTTT
>QLTV01000785.1:244485-256826 GCA_003457575.1 Thermophis baileyi | reverse complement strand
GGAGAAATTTCCTGACAGAACAATTAATCAGTGGAACAACTTGCCTCCAGAAGTTGTGAATGCTCCAACACTGGAAGTTTTTAAGAAGATGTTGGATAACCATTTGTCTGAAGTGGTGTAGGGTTTCCTGCCTAAGCAGGGGGTTGGACTAGAAGACCTCCAAGGTCCCTTCCAACTCTGTTATTCTATTCTATTCTATTCTATTCTATTCTATTCTATTCTATTCTATTCTATTCTATTCTATTCCATTCCATTCCATTCTATTCTATTCTATTCTATTCTATTCTATTCTATTCTATATTTCTTGAATGAATATGGGACCCATCTGACTTCTATGTCTGCATTTACATTCTTGGCTCTGCTTGGGACTGATTTAGAACATAGAATAGTAAAGTTGGAAGGGACCTTGGAGGTCTTCTAGTCCAATCCCCTGCTCGAGCAGGAGACCCTATACCATTTCAGATAAATGGTTGTCCAGTCTCTGGAAAGGTTGAAAACCTTCAGTGATGGAGCACCCATAACTTCCAAAGGCAAGTTGTTCCATTGGTTGATTGTTCTCACGGTTAGGAAATTTCTCCTTAGTTCTAGGTTGCTTCTCTCCTTGATTAGTTCCCATCCATTGCTTCTTGTCCTGTCTTCAGGTGCTTTGGAGAACAGGCTGATCTCTTGTTCAAAACATGCACAGATATGTAGTTTACCTTGTTTTTCTACTTCTTAACCTTTGGTAATCCTTACACTAGAAAGCTGATTTGTAGGTTGTATCCATCTGTACCGGCATTCGGTCACAAAAGTTTTCCAATTTTCCATAGATGGCAGCAAAGTACAGTCTTGAAGATAGAACATGAATGGTCTCTACTAACTGAAGCAGCAAACTCAATGTAATAGAACTGTCTTTAAACCTAGTTTCTTCCTGTAAAAATAAACAGCATTTCCTATAACCAAGAAGCTTCGTTAGGCTACTTGTAGTCATCTGCAAATTAGTGTCCAGAAGAAATGTATTTTAGATCCTTTAAAATCACCTAGTTTTCTCTTCTAAAGGTGCCCTTTTAGATCCAATAGCAAGAAAAGATAAGTTTGGTTCCTATCTGATCTAAAGATGAAGTTGCAATAAACCAGGATTGGTTTAGCCATAGTTTAAGCTACAATAGAATGCATTGAGCTGCGGTGGCGCAGTGGTTAGAGTGCAGTACTGCAGGCTACTTCTGCTGGTCACCGACTGCCAGCAGTTTGGCAGATCGAATCTCACCAGGCTCAAGGTTGACTCAGCCTTCCTTCCTTCCTCCCGAGGTGGGTAAAATGAGGACCCAGATTGCTGGGGGCAATTATGCTGACTCTGTAAACCGCTTAGGGAGGGCTGTAAAAGCACTGTGAAGCGGTATATAAGTCTAAGTGCTATTGCTATTGCTATTCACACAATGTACTAAACTACTTATCACAATTTGCACAACTTAATAGGTTGAACTAGCTTTTCTAAATGGGCCCTCTCTTTGTGATGGCCTACATCACCAACCGAATGACTGAAGACAATGAATGAGGTGGTGGTGAATGAGATATGATCTTGGACAGGGAATACAGCTGACTTTTTCATTCTGTTTTCAGCCACTTATCTGTGTTTTTCTTCAGTACAGTATAATCCAATATTCGTCAATCTTAGCAATGTTAAGATGTGTGGACTTCAAGTCCCAGAATTCCCCAGGCAGGAAAGGAATTCTGGGAGTTGCAGTCCACACCTTTTAAAGATGACAAGCTCGAAAAACATTAATCCATACACTGAATGTTCTACCATCTGATATCTTACAAGGTGCACAATATTCTGTCAGCAAAAAACAATGACGTATCTTTTAGAATAAATAAAGAATAACATTTATTCCTACACAAACTCTGTGGAACATAGTCCATACACTCAATGAAGTGGATTGGAATCCATAACAGCTTAAAAAGAAGCATTATTCTTTAAAGTGATACAGGAAGGAGGTTATGATCACTGACCATGTTAGATCCCCACCGTTTGGTCTTGTAGAGAGGATTTTCACAACAGCTGGCAGCATCTAGTTGTGGATGACCTTGGGGGGGGGGTGAAACACCTAAGCAGCATTAGACTTTATTCACAAATCGACAGGAGACCAGGAAGAAGTCTCAAGGCCATACAGGAGACTGGAAAGTCAGGAAAATAATCTTAGAAAACATTTCGTTTTTATTGATTTTTGTTGTGATTTTGTTGGTGGTGTTGGCACTGTTTTTAATTTTTTTGTAGGCATCCAGGGTTGTTGTTACAATATGGGTGACTAAGTCTTTTCAAATACTGTAAATGGTAAACTGTTTCTGTACTAGATGCATTCCTGTAAGCATCGGGAGTCAAGCTTAATGGAAAGGAACTTTTTAGTTTTTCTTCTTAGGATTCTCCTTCCCCTGAAGAAGGTAGCGTGTGGGTGCCTTCAAGTCGATTTTGGGCTTCTGGTGATCATCTGGTCTAGTCCCTGGGGTTTCCTTGGCAAGGTACAGGTAACCCTTGACTTACAACAGTTCATTTAGTGACTGTTCAAAGTTACAACGGCACTAAAAAAGTGACTTAGGACCATTTTTCAGTTACAACTTTTGCAGCAGCCCCGTAATCATATGATCAAAATTCAGATGCTTGGCAATTGGTTTCATAGTTATGACTGTTGCTGTATCCTGGGGTCATGTGATCACTTTTTTTGCAACCTTCTGACAAGCAAAGTCAATGGGGAAGCCAGATTCACTTAACAACCGAGTGACTAACTTATCAACTACAGTGATTCACTTAACAACTGTGGCAAGAAATGTCGTAAAATGGGACAAATCTCCCTTAACAAATTCTCACTTAACAACAACATTTTGGGGCTCAATTGTGGTCATAAGTTGAGGACTACCTGTATTTCAGAAGTGGTTTGACACTGCCTCCTTCCTAGGGGCTGAGGGAATGACTGGCCAACCCAAAGTCAACCAGGGGGTTTCATGCTCAAGGTAAGACTAAAATTCATGGTCCCACTTCACCATAACCCCTGGTGCTTTCATTGCTGCACCCAACTGACTCTCAGAAAGCGGCAGAGCTGCTTTCAAATGCAATTTTGGATTCAGGATGCCTTAACTGATCATTTGTACTACAGAATAATATGCTCGTTACATCTACCAGTGAATAGATGTGCCGTTTTGAAGAAGGGGACATGGACTTTGGGGTTTGTTTGGGTATTTTTGTTAATTGGTAAACAACTTGCAGGAGGTTATTTCCTGCCAATGCACAAGTGAAGTCTTCGTTGGGGATTTTTAAAAATCTTTTTGCCTGTTCTTGCTTTGGAATTTGCATCGTTAGTATTATATGGTCTCAGACCATAATTAAGCTCAATTTCCCAGTCTCTGTTGTGCACACTGAGCTTGCATCTAATAGCAATATCAATAGCACTTAGACTTGTATACCGCTTCACAGTGCTTTTAAAGCCCTCTCTAAGCGGTTTACAGAGTCAGCATATTGCCCCCAACAATCTGGGTCCTCATTTTACCCACCTGGGAAGGATGGAAGGCTGAGTCGGTGAGATTTGAACTGCCGAACTGCAGGCAGCCAGCAGTCAGCAGGAGTAGCCTGCAATACTTGCATTCTAACCAGTGCGCCACCGAGGCTCATATCTAAACTGATATTGAGCCTGAGGCTGAATCACAATGATGTTACACCAGATATAGATCCAGCAGAAATGTTGGACTACGGCTGGAAAGACTTAGATCTTACTTTCTTATTACAGATTAATCTACACATTTATTCAAAAATAAGTGCCAGTGCCTTCTGTGGATTTTAGAGAAACCAGTACAGGATTAATATTTCTGCAGAAATAGGTTGTAGAATACTTCATCATGAGCCACTCTGGAAAACCTACTGTCTCCATCATCCCAAACTTTTCCCCCCCATATGTTTTATTCCAAATTTTAAAGAGAACATAATAACACAAACTAGTGTAGAAGAAAGAGAAGAAAAAATGTTTTTGCCGAAAGGATAAAAAGAAATAGAAACTTTCAAATATATATTTGTATTTGTACCAAATAAAGGTATGATTACAGTTATTTGTTTTGTATCCTGCCTTTATTTTTTTTACAAATAACTCTCTCTGATTACAAAAAAGCTCCCTTTTTTTTCTAGCATCCTTTTTTCCTAATCATTGAAACTATAAGTCATAAGTTTATTTTTTTCTGTTTCGTGCAAAAAAATCTATAAGGGGTTTCCAGTCTGCCCCACTGATCATGGGTGATGCTAATAAAATAGAGGCAATGAACAGGTGGTTTGACATGTGTTTCTATTCCTCATTATGTATTTACTAGTGCTGTTTGATTACACAATAAATATTTGAACATTCAAGCTGAAAACAATATGTTTGTTGCACATATTTTATCTTTAAAAACAAATTATACCTTTCTGGGATGTAGGAAGCTGTCTCTTTATGAATGAAATAATCAGGGTGGGGCAGGAAAGAATATCGCACATTTAATCATTAAGAATTAATCAATATACTGTATATCACTGGGATTCTACAGACTTGGGCAAATGAAATGAGAAGCCAACGCAGAGTTAGTATGGACGGTACTCCCATTCTGACCGCACATATGTGCTCAGATATTGAAAATGTTTGTGATCCTGTAGGGCAGGTGTGTCAAACTCGATTTCATCGAGGGCCACATTAGGGTTGTGTTTGACCTCGGAGGGCTGAGGGGGCGTGGCCATGGTGGCCATGGTCAGTTTGACGTCACTTGTGTCGGGGGCACCTGTGGTGGCCAAGTGCTAAGGCAGAACTTCCCTGAGACCCTCCCTCCCTCTCATAATCTCCTTCCTTCCTTCCCTCTTCCTTCTCCTTTCTTCTTCCTTCCCCCCTTTCCTTCTTTTTCCTCCTTTGCTCTCTTCCCATCTTTCCTTCTTTTTCTTTCCTCTTTCCCTTTCTCCTTTCCTGTCCCTTCTTGGATGCTCAAATGCAAAAGGGGAAACATTTCTCCTTTTGTTTTGTCTTTAGTTTGTTTTGCTAGCCTTCTGCCAGTGAAAACGGAGCCTGGGGGGGCCACATGTGGCCCCAAGCTCCATTTTTGCTGGCAGCAGGCTACAGGAGGCCGTCGTGGCCAAAAATGGAGCCTGGGAGGGCCGTGTATGGCCCTCCCAAGCTCCGTTTTCGCTGGCAGAGGCCCCATGGGCCGGTCCTTCGCTGTTTCCAGGGCAGCCCCACAGGCCAGATCTAAGCACCCCGCAGGCTGGATCCGGCCCGCGGGCCTTGAGTTTGACACCCCTGCTGTAGGGGATCCTATGGGGATGGAAGGCTTGCAGTGCTTTATATGAACAAGCTGGAAAAGAGGCACAGTGGCTCAGTGGCTTAATGATACCGGAAATGGTCTTTGCTCCAGCGGTTCGAGTCCTAGCAAAGTGTGGTAGGATGAGCTCACCTCAGCTTCAGCCCACCTAGCAGTTCGAAAGCGTATTATATGCAAGTAATAAATAGGTACCACCGGTGGGAGACAAGCCGGTCCCCTGTGCAGATAGTTAAAATCCTGCTGGTGCTGGACCTTCCCAATTGCAATGCCGATGTGCTCCAACACTGGAAGTTTTTAAGAAGAGATTGGACAACCATTTGTCTGAAGTGGTGTAGGGTCTCCTGCCTAAGCAGGGGGTTGGACTAGAAGACCTCCAAGGTCCCTTCCAGCTCTGATATTCTATTCTATTTGGTGGAAGGAGAGGTATGCTGCTGCAGGAAAACCGCTTGTCTTTCTTTCTGGTGTGGAGCTAGCTCGGCCCTTGGGAAGCACGCAAGCATGAACCAAACAAGGCTAGCAGTCTTAGGCAGCCAAGCTACTACTCTGCATTTGCAGTGTAGTCTCCTGGCTAATGTAACATCCCCATACACTAAATAAATAAACAAGCTGAACGGGGATATTGTCTGTTCTGACCCAGCTTTAGCAGAACCAACAAACAGACTCCTTGTTCCCAAAAACCCCTCTTTATTTAGCTCCTGTGAATTACTGGCATTCACACACTGAAAAGTCCAAGCAATAATCCCTCAAAGGGTTAATTGCAGTAACAGACCTTATCAGTTCCTTGGGATACTTGCCAGACCGGGAGCTTCCAGTCGCAAAGCTGTAAATTAAGTTCTGGCAAGCAGTCTCTGAGGCATGAACCAAGATAAGCAAATCTTCCGAAAAGAAATCCGAATGGTTGTCTCCTGCAACCACCTCTCCCCTTTCCTCCTATTTATTCCCCAGCCAGGGAGGGCCATTCAGCGTCCACGTGTGCCTTTCTTCCCGAGTCGGCTCCTTGTCCTCAGTTGTTCTCCTCTCCTAACAGCTCTGCCCATGCGTGCATCTGGAACAGGCCCCAGCTGTTCGTCCTCCCTGTCACTACGTTCATTTTAATTTGTCAGCAGGACTCTTATTCTGAAATGACACTGTATACTGATATGAAGTTCTCATGTGATACCTGTACTGCGCATGTGTTATTCTTTTTTTGTTCTCTTTGTTCTTCACCATGTAGACACAGACTTAGGTGTTCTTATTTTTGTTATGCAAATATATTACTTTTATTCTCTCCTGGACTCCGGTCTTATTCATGAGGATTGAGGGCAGGGAAACAAGATTCATTTCACCTCTAATTATTTTTCTCCGCAACACTCCCCACTTATCTCCGACTCCGAAGGCAGCTGGGAAATGTCGGATGGCCCTGGCTCTATCTCTGCTTCCGACGCAGAGCATCCATCAGAGCCTTCCCCAGACTCCAGGACCGGCCCAAGTTCCTCCCCAACCTCCTCATCATCCGAGTCTGCCACCAGCTCCGCTGGCAGCTGGCGGGCTACAATACTGTCAAAATTCTACACATAATCCTCGATTTACAACATTCATTTAGCAACCATTCAAGGTTGCAGTGGCACTGAAAGTGACTTACAACTGGTCCCCGCACACAACCATCACACTATCCCCACAGTCACATGATCAAAATGCGGGTGCTTGGCAACCGACATGTACTTACGATGGCTGCAGCATCCCAAGATCATGCTGTCGCCATTTGGAACCTGCCTAGCCAGCTTCTGATTAGCAAAGTTGGTGGGGGAAGCCTGATTCACTTAAAGAAGGCACAGTTCAGTTAAGAATTGCAGTGGAATTTTGGATCTAATGTGATGCTTGAACAATGGAAAAATATGTGGACGAAGAGTTTAAAATTTACATTAAATTATAATTTAAAAGAGAATTTTTATAAGAGGATGTATCGCTGGTATTTAACACCAGATAAGCTATCTAAGATGTATAAAGGCATGTCAAATGAATGTTGGAAGTGTAAGAATAAAGAAGGAACTTTTTATCATCTATGGTGGACATGTGATAAAGCAAAAAAAATAATATTTTTTTTTTTTTGGAGTATGATACACACTCTAATACAGAAAATCCTGAAAATGGAGATAGAAATGAAACCAGAATTTTTCCTTTTGGGACTAATGGAAAAAGAACTGGATAAAAAAATTGGAAAATTGGAACATACATGTTGACAGCAGCAAGGCTATTGTATGGGCAAAAATGGAAGGACACTTCGATTCCTACCATGGAAGAATGGTTGCAGAAGCTGATGGAGTTGGCGGAAATGGCAAAAGTGACTACTCTGATCAAAGAAAAGAACATAAGTACTTTTGTTTCCACATGGAAACCGCTTCTGAATTTCGTGTGGAAAAGAATGTAACTCTGACTTTGGATTTTATAGATTAGATTGATAGATCTTTATAGAAATGACTTGTTCATATTTTTATGGACAAACAAAAAGCTGTGATTTGATGTTAATGCCTTATTCTACTGGAACAGAGAGAGTCGGAAGTAGATGCTTCTTTTTCTTCCCCCCCCCACCTTTCCTCATTTCTCTTCCCCCTTTCCCTTCCCTCCTCATTGCTCGTTCATTTACTTTTGAATTTTGTATTTTATAATTTTTAATAACTTAATAAATATGTTTGAATTCAAAGGATATGAAAAAAAAAAACCTACAGTGGTTCGTTAAGCAACTGTGGCCGAAAAGGTCATAAAATTGGGCACGACTGACTTAACAACCCCCTTGCTCAGCAACAGTAATTCCAGTCCCAATTGTGGTTGTTTCCTGCCTGGACTGCCTCTAAGGGCTAACAACATGAGCCAATATTGTAGAAAACTCACTTTTATACTTCTGTTGCAATCAGCACCCCAACTGAGCAATACCGGTAGGAGGTTTAATCCCACAGAAGCTTATGGAGTGTTTTATTCCATTGTTAACCACAGTTGTTCTCAATTAGTGGTACCCATGATCTGTAGGTGGATGTAACTCTCATCCAAAATTGGAGAAGAGCCAGAGGGTGCCCCAAAGGGAAGTTCAGCTGGATTCTAGTTGAGCGCACCGAGATTGTATTAAGATAAGCCACTCTGGGCTAGTGGTTAAGGCACCAGGAGAGTGCGAGTTCTAATCCTGCCTGAGGTATGAAAAGCAGCTGGGTGACTTTGGGCCAGTCACTCTGTCTCACCCCAACTCACCTCACATCGTTGTTGCTTTGGGGAAAAAAGGAGGCGGAAGGAACATTAGTTATGTTCACTGCTTTGAGTTACTTATAAAAATAATAAAGGGTGGGATAAAAATAAATAAATGAAGACAGTCAGCATCTCCTGGTTCTCATACCAGCTCTGGACTTTAGATCCAAAGCAAAACAATAAGCTACAGGTAGTCCTTGACTAAGAACCATTCGTTTAGAGACCATTCGAAGTTACAATGGCACTGAAAAAAGTGACTGATGACCATTTTTCACACTTACACCTGTTGCAGCATCCCCATGGTCACGTGATCAAAATTCAGGTGATTGGCAACTGGTTCATATTTATTTGCAGCATCCCAGGGTCATGTGATCCCCTTTTGTGACCTTCTGACAAGCCATGTCAATGGAGAAGCCAGATTTACTTAACAACTGTGTTATTAATTTAGCAATCATGCTGATTCACTTAACAACAATGGCAAGAAAGGTCGCAAAATGGAGCAAATCTCACTTAACAACTGCCTTGCTTAGCCACAAATTTTGGGCTCAATTGTGGTCGTAAGTCGAGGATTACCTCTAATGCAAAATGTTACATATCTGATTTTTGGGGATAAATTTTGAGTTTAGGGCAGGGGTGAAATGCTACCGGTTCGGACTGGTTCGGGCATACCAGTAGCGGTGGCCGGCGATGGTTTGCAGAACTAGTAGTGACAGCTGGCTGGCCACGCCCCCGAACCGGTCCCCCGGCCGCCGCTCGCTCACCCTGCAAGCGGATGTCCCGGGGCTGCAAATGCGCTCTAGCCCTATCCCGGCCAGCCTGATGTCATGCTGGAGCACCAGCAGTCCAATGCGTTGCACATGTGCAGCAGCCCCAGGAGTTGGGACATCCGCTTGCCATCCCGGAGCGGTGGCATTGCCGTCACCGCCGAATGTAAGGCCGACATTGGTGGGGGGGGGAGGAAGACCCGCTGCGCTCGTCCGACTGCCGCCCGCTTGCCTTCCCCTCCGCCTCGGGTCCTGCTCCCCGCATCCAGCCCATGATGGGGGACGTGCCGCTTCTGGGCCGGGCCGCCCACCCTTGGGCCCCCGAAGGGCAGGGTGTGCTCTGCCGCCGGCACCAGCTGCAATGGCAAAGCTTGCTTGGGAGAGCCCAAGCAAGCTCTGCCACCGCCGCTGGCTCTCCCAAGCAAGCTCTCTGCCATCCCAAAACTGCGCTGTGCCGGAAAACTCCCTGGCATGGCGCAGTTCTGGGATGCCAGAGAGCTTGCTTGGGCTGTCCCAAGGAAGCTCTGGCGCCACCACTGGCTCTCCCAAGCAAGCTCTCCCCGGCACGGTGCTTGCGCTGTCCCATTTTGAAAGAGCCCAGGCAAGTTCTGCCCCCACCGCCGCCGCTGCTGCCAGGTGCATCTGTGCAGGAGAACTCCCCGGGAAGGGCTCCGTGACCATCTATGTGCCCAGACCAGGTGTGTGTGTGTGTGAGAGAGAGAGGGGGGGGAGGGAAAGAAAGAAAAAAGAAAGGAAAGGAACGGAAGACAGAAAGCTGGATATTGNGAGAGAGAGAGAAAGAAAGAAAGAAAGAAAGAAAGAAAGAAAGAAAGAAAGAAAGAAAGAAAGAAAGAAAGAAAGAAAGAAAGAAAGAAAGAAAGAAAGAAAAAAAAACTTATGACCACAATTGAGGTCAAAATTTTGGTTGCTAAGCAAGAGTGTTGTTAAGTGAGTTTCACCACATTTTACAAGTTGGCCATGCCCACCCGGTCACCTGACCTCCAAGCCACGCCCACCTGACCTCCAAGCCACACCCGCAGAACCGGTAGGGAAAATTTTTAGATTTCACCACTGGTTTAGGGGAAGATTGTTCCTAACAGTGCCTCAGCCCCAGTTGGTTCCCACTTCTTATTTTACAGTTAGTGCAACAAAAACTGCCAGTAGTGTGATTACAAAAAAAAAAAGTTCTTTCCACTTACTGTATCCAAGAAAGGTAATACTGTAACAACAGAATGCCTGTAAGCAGTTATTTCTGAAAGAGTGGGTGTTTTCTTTCCATCTTCGCTCAGATGCTTTGATCAATAGATGGGTGGAACTCAAAATACCGCATGGAAATTTGAGAAGCAGCAGTCTAGATACAAGAGGAAGTTTTCAGGAATTTGGCATCTTGGCCAAACCAGGCAGCAGCAGCAGCAGCTCTGCATTTTCTACTTTTCCAAAGTCAGAACCATTTTTGAAAGTTAGATGGAAACTACCAAGCCCTGATCCTGAAGATGAAACACAGATCCTGAAGATGAAACTCAAATACTTTGGCAGATCCTGAAGATGAAACTCAAATACTTTGGCCACCTAATGAGAAGGAAGGACTCACTGGAAAAGAGCCTAATGCTGAGAAAGATGGAGGGCAAAGGAAGAAGGGGACGGCAGAGAATGACGTGGCTGGATGGAGTCACTGAAGCAGTAGGCGTGAGCTTAAATGGACTCCAGAGGATGGTAGAGGACAGGAAGGCCTGGAGGAACGTTGTTCATGGGGTTGCGATGGGTCGGACACGACTTCGCAACTAACAACAACAACAACACCACCAAGCCCCAGGCCTTTAAGTTTGAAAGGGAAACTGAACTGGGCACTCTGTGTCTTCCTTTATGTTTGTCCATCTCCTTATCAATAATCATTATCAATAAGCAAAAGTCTAGGGAGATTCTCAACCATCCAGGTCCTGGTTTGACCCAGAGGTGCTTTTCCAAAGCACCTCTGTTTATGTTTATACCTATACCTGCTATCTTGTACATGTTTGACAAATAAATAAATAAATAATAAATAAATAACAACTGGACTTTCTTGGTGTTTTTTTTTTCCCCCTTTGGAAACATTTCACTTCCAAGAGCTTCTTCAGTTCTTCTTGGAGGAGAAGTGAAACCAAACCAAAGGAGAAAAAAAAAATCAAGAAAGTCCAGTTGCCTTTTGGAAAAGCACCTCTTGGGACAATAAGCAAAATGCAACTCCAGCAGGAGCCCAAGAGATGGTCAACATCACCTCCAGATAATGATGGGGCTTTTTACCTTCCCCCCCCCCCCCCCCAAAAAAAATACCAGCTAAAGCCTGACCCTGACCTCTCTCGCCACCTGTTGATTCTCGTCAGAAAATCAATAGCGTCCCTCGCTCAGGCTCGCGGCGGCACCGGCGCAGAAGGCAGGCAGGCAAGCGGAGCACCCAAGCGAAAGAGCCGCCGCCTCGGCTGCACTTGCGCAAGTTCACTTTCGGTTTGTTAACCCGCCGAGCCAGCCAGCCCCACCCGCTGGGGGTCCACCACGGGGAAAGCGGGTTGTGGGAACTCGAGCTCTTCCTCCTCTTCCTCCTCCTCAGGCGGGCGGAGCGCCCGTGGTCAAGCGCGGCCGCGCCCTCCGATCCCCAGCCCAGCGAGCGCAACGCGCGCCCTCCCATCTCCGGCCTTTTCCCTTTTTAGGGCCCCGCCCCCTTTCCTCTTCCCCTTCGGGCGAGCTGCCTCTCTCTCTCTCTCTCTCCCCCCCCCCGCTTTCCCACCTTCCCCCGCCTCGGCCGCTGACGTCATATTCGGTTCTGCCGGCGCCATTTTGAAAGGAGGAGGGGGGCTGGGTGAGGAGGAGGAGGAGGAGAGGAGGAGGAGGAGGAAGCGGAGAGCGGGGAAGCCCTGGAAGCTAAGCCGGCCTTGCCCTCCCCCCCCTCCCCGGCGGGCGCGATCCGCTGCCATCCTCCCTCCACGTTCTCTCCGAGACCGGCCCGGCGAGAGGATTGAGAAGCTGAGAGGCCGCTTCCTCCCGACCGCCAACCATTGGGCGCCCAGCATGGCAGGTAAAGGGGCGAGGGAG
>QLTV01000785.1:190936-234688 GCA_003457575.1 Thermophis baileyi | reverse complement strand
AGTCCAAACAACAACAAAAAAAATCAATAATAAACAAAAAAGCAGAAAAAAAGCTGGAGACTGCATGCAAAGTGCCGGAAACTCGGCTTCCACTTCAGCTCAGAAGAAAAAAAAAATTTAAAAGGAAAAAAATTTTCCCATTTTTTTTTTAAAAAAGATGGCAGCATCCACAGACCGGCACCGACCAAACCGGCTCCGTGACATCATCTTGACGTCACCAGCGGGTCGCTACCGGTTCGGGGGAACCGGTCCGAACCGGGAGGAACCCACCTCTGACTTACGGTCACAATTGGAACCAGAATTTAGATTGCTAAGCAAGGCAGGTGGTAAGTGAGTCACACTCAATTTTACAACCTTTTTTTGCCACAGTTGTTAAGCAAATCAATGCAGTTGTTAAGCGAATCATGTGGTTGTTAAGCGAATCCGGCTACCCCCATTGACTTTGCTTGTTGGAAGCAGGTTGGGAAGCTTGCAAATGGCAGTTGCATGACCCCAGAATGCTGGAACAGCTGTTAAGTACATGCTGGTTGCCAAGTGCCTGGATTTTGATCACTTGGTCATGGGGATGCTGCAGCTATGTGTGGACTGTTGATAAGTCACTTTTTTCACTGCCTCTGTGACTTCAAACAAGCGTTAAACAAATGGTTTCAAGTTGAGGTCTACTTGTAAAACATATCATTATCCGTTCTAGAGAGACATGCAAATAGTATGAGATGCATGTAGAAGCTACTCTGTTTTCGAGCAAAAGTTGGCCAGAAGCTAAGAATGCAACTGTTAAAAAGTTTCTAGGTAAAGGTTCACTTGTGTAACAGACAGAAGTTAAAAGCCGAGGTGACGCAGTGGTTAGAGTGCAGCACTGCAGGCTACTTCAGCTGACTGCTAGCTGCAGTTCGGCGGTTCAAATCTCACCGGCTAAAAGTTGACTCAGCCTTCCATCCTTCCGAGGTGGGTCAAATGAGGACCCAGATTGTTGGGGGCAATATGCTGACTCTGTAAACCGCTTAGAGAGGGCTTTAAAGCACTATGAAGCGGTATATAAGTCTAACTGCTATTGCTATTGCTAAAAGTAGACGACGTCTTCTAACCATGTTCCTGCACCAAATACAAAATATTTTGTCATCCTCAGTCAAAGATGCAAGACACCAGTAAATATATCGTTGATTGTGGCAACGAACGGGTGGAAAGTGATAAAGATAAACTGGCTTTCTCAGCTAAGTGCTTGTTGGATCCATTGGGTTGCCTCTGGGAGTTACAGTCTATCACATCTTAAAGTCACAGGGTTGGGAAGTCCCTTTCTGCAGACCTTTGGATAAAAGAAACTGTCCCTGAGCAGAATGTTTGTATATGTGTACAATTGGTTGTGGGTTAGGCCAAATTGGCTTTGGAAAGCTTTACAGGGCAGATGTGATCTGAATTCAGTTTCTTTTCCCCTTTCACCATCCTTGTCCGAAGATAGTATTCTGTAGTAGCAGGAAGCTCTCTGCATGCAAAGCTCTCATCCACTCTGGTTTGGGGAAGGCTTGGCAGACTCCTTGTTATGAGAACTGTCAATAAATGAGGATGTGTGTAGTTGAAATAAGAGGGTCCTTGGGGCTCTCTGAGCATGGTTGTTTTCTTACGGATGTTTCATTACCCAAACTAGGTCACATCACCAGTGCTAGTCTAGAATTGATGAAGTTACCTAGCACTGCTGATGTGACGTAATTTGGGTAATGAAACGTCTGCAAGAAAACAACCAAGCTCAGAGAGCACCAAGGAGCCCTTATTAGGACTGTGCAATGCTTTGAACGGAGAAGTTGAGAAAGGCATGCAGGCTCACCTGTTCTACAGTTCCCAAAACCAAGCACATTTTTTTCTGGTTCATGCTGGAGCTATGCAGTCCTGGGAACAGACGCAATTGCTTTAAGGCGATAAGGACAGATCCTCATGAATGTCTTCATGCTCTTTTCTTTGAATCCAAAGGGCTATATGGCACTACCGGTACTTGCTGTCTCCTATAGATCTTTGCTGTCTGGACAATTGTTAGGAATGCATCCTTATTTTCTCTAGTCCAGAAGTGTTGCCCCTCAAGCTAATTCAGATAGATATCATCACAATCATATTAGCTCTGCTTTAATTATAAGGATACAGAATCTTGCAAGTCCATCCCTTTCTCTTCCAAAAAATAAAACTCTCCCCAAAATAAAAACACTCCCAAAAATTAAGGATGGTCCCTTCTGAGATGCTTTGTCCATCCCTTTGGGACTCAAATTTCATTTATCAGACTGTTATCTATACAGTGGGTCTTCCTCCTGTCTCCCAAGGTCATTCTCACATTCCATTTCAAGAGTTTGCAAACTTCGTAATACTGTGAGCCCCCTGAAATTATAAAATAATTTGTGTAACCTGCCTCTCCCCACAATTGGATTGTCAGAATGTGCTCTGACAGGGTCTCCATTCTTCCTAGGCAAGTTGTTGAGAGAGTCCAGCAGGTAAGAGGATAGTCTCCCAACGTGTCCCCCATTGTGAAATGTTGTCCCCTTGCAACAAGTAGAAGAGCTCACACTGCATGAAACAGTTGTAGTGCCAAGGATGCAAATGATGGTGATGATGAAGATGAAGATAATGATTTATTAAACTTGATCTCTTCTTCCTCCAAGAAGAACCATCCCCTGAGAAAGATGAGACTATGCTAAAGTGCTTTGATCCTGGGTAGGATATCATGAGGATTTTCAGATTGGGTCTGTTGTAGAAGCTGTTGCTGTAAGGGCAAAGGCCGGCAGAAGAAAAATAGATGTTGGATCCTGGACTCAGCCTGTATCCAGGCAAAGGGTAAATGAGAGTAACCCCTCCCCCCCAAATTAGTTTCCTTTTGCTCTACGGAAAGGAGAAATACAAGAATTTCTCAAGGACGCAATTCCTCTCCTTGGTGACAGCCCTCTTACTAGGAACTTCTAGGAATAGAAGGGGAACTTACCAAATTTGCAGATGATACTAAGCTGGCAGGAATAGCCAACACCCTAGATGATAGGCTCAAGATCCAGATGGATCTTGACAGACTTGAACACTGCCCTATCTAACAAAATGAAATTCAATGTAGAGAAAAGTCTTACACTTAGGCAAGAAAAACCAAAAGTACACATATAGACTGGGTGAAACCAGGCTTAATAGCAGTAACTGTGAGAGGGATCTTGGAGTCTTAGGGTTGACGACTCCTGCCCTAGAAAGAGTGCGGAGAAGAGCAACAAAGATGATTAGGGGTCTGGAGGCTAAAACATAAAGACGGTTGCTGGAACTGGGTATGTCTAGTTTAATGAAAAGAAGGACTAGGGAAGACATGATAGCAGTGTTCCAATATTTGAGGGGCTGCCACAGAGAGGAAGGGGTCAAGCTATTTTCCAAGGCACCTGAAGGCCAGACAAGGAATAATGGATGGAAACTGAACAAGGAGACAGTCAACCTAGAAATAAGGAGAACTATCAACCAATGGAACAGCTTGCCTTCGGAAGTTGTGGGAGCTTCATCACTGGAGGCTTTCAAGAAGAGACTGGACTGCCATTTGTTGGAAATGGTGTAGGGTCTCCTGCTTGGGTGGGGGGTTGGACTAGATGACCTACAAGGTCCCTTCCTATTCTCTTAATCTGTTAAACTTCCTATGAGAAGCATTTTCTCCTGAACTCCCTAAGAAAGAAATGGGACCTTGAGAGGCTACACACTGCTAAAGAGGGCTTTGCATAGAGAAAATCATGGTATTCACCTGTATCCCTCGCTCACCATATGTGTAAAAATCCTTGCTTTATCCTTGGCAATTTCCCAAAACTTCTCAAGAAATCTCAAAAGCAAATTGTGTTTGTTGATCTGGTTGAGAACTGGTAGAGAATGATGGAAAATACTATTATTCTCTCCCAAAACATTTCTATCTTGTCTCCTTGGGTGTTTGCATGCCTTTTTAAAGTTACAGCAAAAAAAAAAAGTGCCCCCCCCCTTGTTGCAAGTATCTGTTTTGTTTCTTAAAGCACCATCACATGTCCTGGCACTATCAATACTATGGGAGTGCCTAGCATCCTCCTTTGGGATCGATTCTCTGTGAAGTTTATGCAGATACGAAAATCATTTGCATGGATTGTGGGAGAAGCTCTAATCAACTTTCACAGTATTGGTTTGTAGCAGAGGCTGGATCTTACTAGAGGTGGTTATTATTTGTGAAATTTATTTGCCACTGGTCTCACTGTGGGGCTACTCTAGGTGGCTCACAAGAATAAAAAGGAAGAAATGAAAAGAGGGTGAACAGAAGCAAGATAATAGAGCAAAATAAACAACGAAAAAGAGCACGAGTAAAAAAGGTAAAGGTTTCCTCTGTCCAGTTGTGTCCAACTCTAGGGGGACGGTGCTCATCTCCGTTTCTTGGCTGAGGGAGCCAACGTTGTTGGAAGACATTTTCTGTGGTCATGTGGCCAGCAAGGCACATGGAACGCTGTTACCTTCCCACCGAAGTGGTACCTATTTATCTACTTGCATTTGCATGCTTTCGAACTGCTAGATGGAGCAAGTAACGGGAACTCACCCCATCATGCGGTGCTCGGGTCTCCAACTCAGGCTGCCTGCTTTCCAGCTGACAAGCTCACGTCTTTAACTACTGAGCCACCACACCCCCTCAACCCAAAATATAAGTATACGATGACCAAACAAGAAAGATGGACAGGTAAAGAGCAGAGAACAAGGAGGGGTCTGCCATCAATCCAGCAACCACCTCCAGCGTGGAACTCGCCCATTTGTTCCCCAGGCCAATCAGCAGAGTCAGGTCTTAATCCACTTGCAGAAGGATAGGAGGGTGGGGGAAGATCTTACCATAGAGGGTAATCTGTTATCACCAAAGAGAAAGTCTGGGGTCAATTCTTGGTCCCTGGAGGCAGCATTATTAGGTCGGTTGTAAACATGGGTGTTTACTGGTTTCTCTATCTCCTTGAATAGCCTTTTTAGCAACATCCAAAAAGGGAACTGAACTGAGAATCATTTTCATGTTTACTCGTGAGTACAGAGTGCCAAATACTTTGGCAAATCCCCATTTGTTTTCCTCCCTTTCAGTTTCCACCAGCATCTCAATGTTTTATGCTTTGATTATTTTCGTGCCTATTTTTTCAAACAGAAAAGCAGGACTTGACTGTTCTTGGGTTTATGGGCTGCTAATCAGAGGAGGGGTTTCGGGGCTAAAATAAACAGGCTAAAGTATGCCATTTCCTTCCCACGGATGACCACAGCATCATTTTCAGAGAGGAAAGGAACTCTGCTGGCCGTTTGCTCCCACAGCGAAGGTTGGTGAGATGTCTTCCTATTGCCATTGATTTGCACAATGTGTCACTTTTCCTCTGATTGTGTTTTTCCTTTTTTTCAAGTGTCAAGGTCCCTTGATAGATTAATTTGGCCTTCCTCCTTATTTTGAAAAGGTCCTGACATTTTGGCTTTAGTTCAGCTGAAAACGAAGGAATTGGGCAGGCCTTGATGAATTCTAAGAGGCCCAAAGACAAGAAAGTGGTTTCACATATTAATCCTTAAGCTGCAAATGTGAGTTTGCCTTGAGCTCTGCCCAAGGACATCTTGAAGAGGAGAATTTTTCGGTGGAACAGCACATTCTCTGATGTGTAACACAACATTAGATTTTTGCACTTTGATCTTATTGAGAAATGTTCAGTGAGACAGAAAGAAGGCATCTGTCCGAAACAGTTTTAAGAACCTGTTGATAATATTCAAAATTGTACGGGTTGTTTTTTTTTCATGGAGACTATTCTTCAGAATTGCTTTGGTTTACATAGAAGACGGTGATGGATTGTATTTGTTAGCCTGCTTGCTTATAGTGTGCAAAATAAGGAGAACTGAACAGGTGAGAATAGCTTTTTGGCAAGTAAGTTTGTTTGCTCTCTTTTGTTTTGGCTTGCTGGCAGGATTTACCTTTGATGTTTATGGCAGACTGTGTGTTGTTATGTCTTGTTGAGTCTTTTGTGTAGAATAGAACCCTGGACAGTGACTTCATTGACAATTGGAATAATAGAAGTCTTTGAACTGTGGATTTACAAAAACATGACTTAACACGTCATGAGTTGAATATAAAATATAAGACAGTCCTTCAAAGCATGGACAAAGATAGGGAAATTGTGAAGAAGAGGAAATGGCACCATCCATTGTTTCTATTGTTATTGTTATTTATAGTATTATTAAAGTAGTATTTATTAAACTCATGTAATAAATGTGTGCAGGTTGATGAATAATCTGAAATTTCATGAAAGAGTTTATAAGCTGAAGAGTTTGAGGACTCTAGTGTATATCTTTGCACAAGATTTGGCAAAATGACAATGTCATTATTTCTGAAAGTGATATCAAAAAAACAAGTAGCATCGCTAGTCACCAAATTCCAGTAGCAGATGGCATTAGAAGAAGCAGCATTATGCTTACTGCTTATGAGTAGAAACTTTTATGAGATAAGGGAATTTCCTCCTTGATGGACAAAAGGCACGTGTGTCTGTCTGTTGTCTGTTTGTGTCTGTCTGTCTGTCTGTCTGTCTGTCTGTCTGTCTGTCTGTCTATCTATCTATCTATCTATCTATCTATCTATCTATCTATCTATCTATCTATCTATCTATCTATCTATCTATCTATCTATCTATCATCTCATCTTCCAGCAGTTCCATGTAATGAAGTGGCCAGTGAGATATTAGATGCACAAGAATTCCCAAGCACATTTCTGAGCTTGGAATGTTCCATTCCAAACTTAAAATGTTCGTTCCAAGAACTTTCCCTCATTCTCAGAATTAAGCTCAGCCACTTCAAGCAGCATCCTTTCCAATCTATGCTGTTCCAATTCCTGCAATCGGAATGTTGTGGCAGCATATTAATGTGCAATCCCCCCCCCGCATTTCCCAGCATGGCTGGGATACAGCAACAGAAACAGCTGTGTCCTTGTTTCAGTTGGCTTATCCTGGATGAGATGGGATAGCAGTGAAGGGTTGAGAGGAAAGGAATGGT
The DNA here is from genome assembly GCA_003457575.1 of Thermophis baileyi. Taxonomy (NCBI): domain Eukaryota; kingdom Metazoa; phylum Chordata; class Lepidosauria; order Squamata; family Dipsadidae; genus Thermophis; species Thermophis baileyi. The sequence goes on along the minus strand of QLTV01000785.1, from coordinate 227,692 downwards.
AAAACACAGGGTCAAACAGAAGTAAGGTAGGAAAAAGTGGTTTGCAGTTTGCAGCCTGCTTGGTAAGTTACTGTTTGTTTTGGTTTGGTTGTTTTCATGCCTTGTTACAAGGTAATTTCTGGAGGGGTTTATTGTGTTGTGCAAGAGGTAGCCTTACCTGCAGAATAAAACAGGTAAATGCAATTGAAATATATTAGTAGATGAATACAAAAATACGTGTATGCATATGCTGTATGCTGTTGTATGTATCCCAAGCAGCCTTCTGTGGCTCAATCCTTCTGAATTCTGAAAGGCTGAGGTTATTTTCCTTGCTTAGAGCCTGGATGTGTTTTGTCTAGAGCAGTGTTGGCGAACCTTTTCGGTACCAAGTGCCGAAACGGGAGCACCCGCGCGCGGGAGCACCGGAAACCGGAAGAGCAGTTCCCCGGCGGGGATGCGGAACCCGGAAGAGCAATGGACGATGGCTGGGGTGCCCGGAGAGATGGCTCTGCGTGCCACTTCTGGCACGCGTGCCTTAGGTTCGCCATATCTGGTCTAGAGCAACCTCTAGTTTTGTCTAGAGCAGCCTTTTCCAGAACAGCCTTTTTCCTCAGCAGAAGAGAGCAAACCACCTCTTTTCCTTAAAAAACTATTGTTTTGGCTTGGCCCTAAGCCTTTGAGAAAAAGCTGACGGTTTCTCAAAGACTTTCTATCATGTACACTTTGCAACAAGTTGATTGTTGACTCAAGTTCATTCTTACTAAGAAATTGGGAAACTTGGGATCCAAATCTTCATGGTCAACTTTTGTAATCTCTGAGTCAAATTTGCAAGAAGAAAGAAGAGTTGGACTTTTCTTAATCCTGTGTCATACATCCTCAGTTTCTGATTCGTTCTTTCTCATCCTTTGTTGTCTTAAGCATTTACTATGATTAAATATATATAAAACAATTATATTATGAATCTATCAAATACTGAATTTATTATTGGGGATAGAATTAGCTATTGTGGTGGTGCAGTGGTTAGAATACAGGATTGCAGGCAAACTCTGCCCACAGCCAAGAGTTTGATCCTGACCAGCTGAAGGTTGACTCAGCTTTCCATCCTTCTGAGGTCGGTAAAATGAGGACCCAGATTGTTGGGGGCAATGTGCTGACTCTGTAAACTACCCTGAGAGTGCTGTAAAGCACTATGGAGCAGTGCTACATGCTATTGCTATTATTTTTCTGTTTATGTGATGTACAAGGGATATTCTTTCTCTCCCTTGCCCTGCCATCAATCTCCATGAAGCACAGAAGCACACAAAATGCTTAGTTCTACACAGGCAAGGCTCAAGTCAAAGTATAGCTCCAGGCTGAAAAACATTGCCTGCGTTTGTCTTATAAGAATGAAAAAAAAAATGCTTTTCAAAAAAAGAAAAGAGAAAGAAAGAAGAGCAAATAATAAGATCGTAAAAGATGTCAACCCTTCAGTGATTATGCATGACTCTACTTTCTGTTACTAATAAAATTGGAAGGAAGGAGAATTGCATTCACGAGTAGAACCTTTTTCTTTGCTTCACTCTGTCGTCTTGTTTGGGAGTTCAAGGCAGCTTAGATAGTGTTCCTTTCTTCCCTTTTCACCATGACAACCTTGCAAGTTGGATTGGAAAGGAAGACTTTCTCAAATCACGTGAAGTATTGGTACTGCTTTATAAATCCTTAGTAAGACCACACCTGGAATACTGCATCCAGTTTTGGTCACCACATTACAAAAAAAGATGTTGAGATTTGGGGGGAAAGTGCAAAGGAGACGATTAAAGGCCTGGAGACCAAAACATATGAAGAAAAGTTGCAGGAATTGGGTATGGCTAATCCAGAGAAAAGTAGGACTAGGGCAGTGATGGCGAACCTATGCGTGGCACACGGAGCCATAAAAGCCTCTGGAGCCTGGGGAGGGCGAAAAACAGGCCTACCGGAAGTCGGGAAACGGGCTATTTCCGGCCTCCGGAGGGCCTCGGGGGAGGCTGTTTTCGCCCTCCCCAGGCTCCAAGAAAGCCTCTGGAGCCTGGGGAGGGTGAAAAACGGGCCTACCGGGCCCACCAGAAGTTGGGAAACGGAGGGGGAGGTCGTGCGCGCATGGGGGGGGGCCACGCGGGGGTCACGCACACATGCGCAGGGGTGTGTGGTGCATGGGGCATTAAATTATGGGTGTGGGCACGCGCATGCATGCGATCGCACATGCGCACACCCTTTTGGCACGCGGACCAAAAAAGGTTCGCCATCACTGGACTAGGGGTTACATGATAGCAGTGTTTCAATATTTAAGGGGCTGCCACAAAGAAGAGGGAGTCAACTTATTTTCCAAAGCATCAGAAGGCAAGGCAAGAAACAATGGATGGAAACTAATCAAGGAGAGAAGCAACCTGGAATTAAGGAGAAATTTCCTAACAGTGAAGACAATTAACCACTGAAAAAGCTTGCCTTCAGAAGTTGTAGGTGCTTCATCACTGGAGGTTTCTAAGACTGGACAGCCACTTTATCTGAAATGGTATAGGGTCTCCTGCTTGAGCACGGGGTTGGCTAGAAGACCTCCAAGGTCCTTTCCAGCTCTATTCTGATTGAAATCATTTTATACTATGTAAAATCTGTGAATTTTTCTTGGAGTGAAATCCAAGAAGTGGACCTGTTGCGAAGCCCCAAGACCAAGGGGATTTAGGGCCAGCAACTGAAGGACAAGCCTTCTTAGTAATGGCCCCTCTTCTCTGGAGCAACTTATCCTGGCAAGAAGGATAGGCTTACATTAATTGGTATTTCAGAAGGTTGTAAAGACTTGGCTCTTCATTATTCTCTTGTCAGAATACTATCTGGAGATGAGTGGGTGAGATTATTGTTTTATTTGTTTGTCTAAGATTTATTGTTTTAAAGCTATTATTAAACTGAAGTTGATCAACCTCTCAGTTAACCAACTTGAATGCCAGAGAAGTGGGAAGGAGGGTCACTCGCTTGGTGGGTTTATGTACTGTATGCTCTTAAGTTGATGAATACTTGGACATTATTTCTTTAGAAAATAAAAGGAGATGTAAATAAAATAGAAGAACAAAGTGCAAATGGATAGACAAAGAATCTAAAATATTATAAAGGCTATCGTCTTCCAATTACTTATGGTATTATACTGTAATATATATCATTACAAAAAATAAACCAAAAACCTCCATTGAGCTTTAATCTAAACATACCTGTGAACCAGGGTTGGTTCCACTTACCTTCCCTACCGGTTCGCATCGCAATGGAACCCCCTAACCCTACGTCACTTCACGGAAATGACCTGCGCATGCGCAGAAGCCTTTGTGCATGCGCAGAGGGTTTTTTTTGTAAGCCGCGGCAACCAGAGGACCGGTTCGGGAGCGTGGACCGCCGGTCGTCGCTGCCGATTCGGCGAGCGGTGGCAAATTTCCGCTAACGGTTCTAAAGAACCGGTCCGAACCGGCAGTAACCCACCACTGCTGTGAACCCAGTACAAATCACTTTCTAAATCAATAAACTACAATAGCCACTATTTAATTTAAAAGTATGTAAAAGGAAGCAATGGTTTTTCTGCATTGCATGCAGAACTGAATGGATCCTGTGTATGCGTGCACATATAGGCGTCAACACTGCCTAAAATTATTATTGTCAACTTTATGAGGTTCTCTGTTATACACGTACAAATCTTTGAAGTAATGCTTTCCTTTGAGGAAGGTTTGTGTGGCGTTTCTCTTTCCAGCAGCATGTATATATATTTGTGTGTAAAAATATACAGTGGGGATATAGATTGTCTGTGCCTAGAATAGACACATGGCCTATTTCTTTTGAAGGCATGAGATGTAATTTAGGATTTTTGTAAACAACTAATGGTGGTGTGCAAATAAAATACAGACAGCTTTGAACTTAAAGAGGAAAGCAAACAAATGAATTTTCTTGAAATTAGACCATATGACTAATAAATACGGGTAGTCCTTAACTTACAACCAAGGGTGGGATTCAGCCGGTTCAGACCGGTTCGGGTGAACCGGATGTTAATTTTAATCTGGTTCGCCGAACTAGTTGTTCCAAGGACTGGCTGACCCCCCCCTACCCCCCCCTGCCCCTCCCAGGAGTCTACACGTGGCCCGTTTTGGATGCCAGGTAAGTGCAGGGCCTGCGCAGAGGCTCTGGGAGGGCAAAAAACAGGCCTACCAGAAGTCCGGAAACGGACCTGTTTCTGGCCTCCGGAGAGCCTCCGGAGCCCGGGGGAGGCCGTTTTCGCCCTCCTGGAGGCTCAAGGAAAGCCTCCGGAGCCTGGGGAGGGCGAAAAATGGGCCTACCAGAAGTCCGGAAACAGGCCTGTTTCCAGCCTCTGGAGGGCCTCTGGAGCCCGGGGGAGGCCGTTTTCGCCCTCCTGGAAGCTCGAGGAAAGCCTCCAGAGCCTGGGGAGGGTGAAAACGCCCCCCTCCCACTGTGGTACAGGAGGCCGAGTAGGCCACACCCTCAGGGCCACGCCCACTCAGCAACCGGGCAGCGAACGTGGCTAAAAATTTTCAATCCCACCCCTACTTACAACCATTTGTTTATTGACAACTTGAAATGGCAAAGAAAAAAGTGACTTATGACTGATCTTCATGCTTATGACTGTTGCAGCGTCCTGATAGTCACCTGATCAAAATTTGGCAGCTTGACAATGGGCATCTATGAGCTGTGGTGGTTAGAGTGCAGTACTGCAGGGTATTTCTGCTGCCTGCCAACTGCCTGCAATTTGGCAGTTCAAATCTCACCAGGGTCAAGGTTGACTCAGCCTTCCATCCTTCCGAGGTCAGTAAAATGAGGATCCAGATTGTTGGGGTCAATATGCTGACTCTGTAAACTGCTTAGAGAGGGCTGTAAAGAACTGTAAAGCGGTATATAAGTCTAAGTGCTATTGCCAGTGATGGGATCATGCCGGTTTAACAACTGGTTCGGTGATCGCGCGCTTTGCGCGCACGTGCACAGTTTAACAAAAACTTTAACTTCCTCATTGCTGCTGGGGCGTAACACAGCTGAGCCACGGCAATCCACTGTGCCGCGCGAATCGGCTGAGAAGATATAGGTGAGTAAAGCGCAGGGGCAGGCGGGCCCACCTGATCGTCAGAGCGAACTGGTTCGCTCCCAGCTGATCATCGGAGCATCCGGTTTGGACGAACCGGTAGAATCCCACCCCTGGCTATTGCTATCTATTTACAACAGTTGTGGTGTCCTGGGATCATATGGTTGCCATTTGCAACCTTCCCAGCTTGCTTCCAATGAACAAAGTCAGTGGGGAAGCCAAATTTGCTTAACAATGACATGATTCACTGAACAACTTCGGTAATTCAGAATAACAGATTTGGAAGGGACCTTGGAGGTCTTCTAGTCCAACCCCCTGTTCAGTCAACCCTATACCATTTCAGACAAGTGGCTGTCCAGACTCTTCTTAAAAACTTCCAGTGTTGGAGTACCCACAACTTCTGGAGACAAGTCATTCCACTGATTAATTGTTCTCACTGTCAGGAAATTTCTCCTCAGTTCTAGATCGCTTCTCTCCTTGATTAGTTTTCACCCATTGCTTCTTGTCTTCTTGTCCTGCCCTCAGATGCTTTGGAGAACAGGTTGATTCCCTCTTCTTTGTGGCAGCCCTTTAGATATTGGAATACTGCTATCATGTTACCCCTAGTCCTTCTTTTTGTTAAACTAGACATACCCAATTCCTGCAACCATTCTTCATGTGTCGAGTCCCCTAATCATCTTTGTTGCTCTTCTTTGTACTCTTACTAAAGTCTCAACATCCCTTTTTTTTTTACATCGTGGCGACCAAAACTGGATGCATTCACTTAACAACTGTGTTAAATTTGCTTAACAATTGTGGCAAAAAAAGGTTGTAAAATCAGACATGATTCACTTAACATGACTTCATCTTCCTTGCTTAGCGGTGAAAATTCTGGTCCCAATTGTGGTTGAAAGTCGCAGGTTGCCTGTAATAATTTTCACGTGCCAGTTCTCCAGCATCTGAAATGCCAGCTTATGAAAGCTTTAAACTCTGCCAAGGCACTGTTTAATGATATATAAGCTAAGGTCACTGTACTGAGTCTTTGTTTGTTTGTGTTTGTAACTGGTTGCGCCAAGTCTTTACACATCATTAAAGGCAACTGAAATAATATGATTGTCCTCTGAACCTTAAAGGCCGAGAATCCCTTTGACTAGAATTTTGCACCAGCAGGGTGACTGTTTTCCAATTCCAACAGCAAATTAGCATCCTTTAAGTTTCCACCCATCAGCATTTTGCATCTTTTGATGGGAAAACACATTGTGTGGTCTTAGGCTTACTCCTAGAATCCTCTTCTTATTTCTTTAAGAAACCACTTAAAGGTGATATTTATGAACAGGACCAACAGTGACATATTTCCATATTGTGTCTAGTGAGATGTGAACAGAATTACATAAGTTCAGTTACTAATAAAGGAGAATATTTGAAGCTCAGGGTTGAGCTGAGGGGGGGGGTCCTTGGTGCTCTCTCTGCTTGGTTGTTTTCTTGCAGATATTTTGTTACCCAAACTAGGTAACTTCATTAGTGCTAGACAGCCTAGTACTGATTATGTTACCTAGTTTGAGTAATGAAATATCTGCAGGAAAACAACCAAGCTCAGAAAGCACCAAGAACTCCTCAGTTCAGTTATTTTTTGACATACTGTAGTGTTTCAGACACAAGTTCAAAATTAGGATCGATTCTCCCCACAAACCTGGAGCTCACTGAATGATTTTGAGCCAGTGATACTCAGCTGAAATTATTATAAGGTAGGGAGGAAGGGAGCTCTATATATACCACCATGAATTCCAGGTTGCAGTAAATAAATAAAGCCATTCTCTCGGTCTAATCATTTATTTATTTACTTATTTATGTAATACGTTTATATAGCCATCAATCTTCTAACCAACTTGGAAGCTCCCCATGAACATTTATGCTCTAGCTCAGGGGTCCCCAACTTTTCGGACCTCAGGGACCACTAAATTCATAATTTTAAATCCCATGGACCACTAATATGATCTGCCTAATGACCGGCTGGGTGGGCGTGGGTAGGTGGTCATGTGACTGGGTGGGCATGGCCAACTCGCTGTCACTCACATCGAGGGGCGCCTCGATGGTCTCTACTCACCCCTCCCTTCCCAGCCCCTCCTCGCCTACCTGCCTGGGCTCCTTAGGGCCCCAACAGGAAACAGTTGTTGGAGCTAAGCAGCCACCATGAGAAAGAGTTGGCAAAACAGCTGGCTCAGTTCAAATTGGATCTGGCCGAGAAGGAGGCTCAGCAGAAGCACCTCACTGAGGACTACAAGCATAGGCTTTCCAAGCAGAGGGAAGACCTGCGGGAGTGCAAGGCCAGGTACCGGCGCCTGGAGGCTCAGCGGGCTGAGATGGTCAGCCAGTTCCAGGCCATGATGCAGTCCCACTGGAACGAGGCCCTCCGGCTCTTTGCCACCAGCGGCACTTCCCTCCAACCTTCGCCCAAAGCCCCACACCAGGAGGCCGAAGCAGACCCCAAGTCGGAATTTCTGCCCCCCTCCGACCCGCACAAAAAGACCCTGAAGGGGGAGACTCTCTGCAGCAACACAAGCGTTCATTGCACGTATCCGGCCCAGGGGCTGTAGTTTGAGGACCCCTGATTTAGTGCAATATAAAAAATGCAAATAATTTTTCTGCGGACCACCAAAATTTTCTCGCGGAACACCAGTTGGTGACCACTACTCTAGCTGATCTCATATGTCACCCTAAACCTAAACCAAACAGATCTGTGATTTAGTGTGGTGGTGCTCCTGACCTTCCTTTCATCTAGTACAGGTAGTCCTCGACTTACAACCACAATTGAGCTCAAAATTTCTGTTGCTAAGCGAGACAGGTAAATTTTGCCCCATTTAATGACCTTTCTTGCCACAGTTGTTAAGTGAATCACTGCAGTTGTTAAGGTCGCAACATAGTTGTTAAGTGAATCTGGCTTCCCCGTTGACTTTGCTTGTCAGAAGGTCGCAAAAGGGGGATCACACGACCCCAGCACACTGCCACTGTCATAAATATGAGTCAGTTTGCCAAGCGTCTGAATTTTGATCACATGACCCTGGGGATGCTGCAGTGGTCATAAGTGTGAAAAACTGGTCAGGTCACTTTTTTCAGTGCTGTTATAACTTCAAATGGTCACTAAAGGAACCAGTGTAAGTCAAGGACTACAAGTCCTTGTAGGATGGATGGATTTTTCTTCTTCTTTTCAATCATTTCCGATTCTCAGAGACTGCCTACACAAGTCCCTGCAGTTTTCTTGGCAAGGTTCCCCCCCCCCCCCAGCAATTGGGTTTCCCATTGCCTCCTTCCTAGGGCTGAGAGAAAGTGACTGGCCCAAGGTCAGTCTGGCTTTGTTTCTAAACTAAAACTCAGGACTAAAACTCATGGTGCCCCAGTGTCTAGCCTGATGCCTTAAGCCAGAGGTCTTCAAACTTGGCAACTTTAAGACTTGTGGACTTCAACTCCCAGAATTCTGGGAGTTGAAGTCCACAAGTCTTAAAGTTGCCAAGTTTGGGGACCCCTGCCTTAAGCACTACACCAAAGTGGCTCTCTGGATGGCTTGATGCTTGTTTACATTTCAAAACACTGACCTTATTGAAGGCTGTTTCAGGGAAGAGGAAGTTATTGACGGCTTTATTTTTGTATCTGGAATACTTCTAGGAACAGGAGGAGTGCTATGATGTTTAGCGCACGGCATGTAGCTTTCGGCTGTAGTACTGGAAAACAATGAGTCTATTGTGCCTGCTTAGAAATTAAGGTATGCTTGTGTGCGGGAACTGCTTGATTATGAATACAGGCTGCATCTGACCTCTATGGGCTTGAAGCAGGGGTCCCCAAACTTGGCAACTTTAAGACTTGTGGACTTCAACTCCCAGAATTCTGGGAGTTGAAGTCCACAAGTCTTAAAGTTGCCAAGTTTGAAGACCTCTGGCTTGGAGAAATTGCTTTTGCCTCTGTTACTGGAAAGATTTGGAGGAGAATTTTTGGGTCCTAGAGTTTAACAGATACAGGGGGGATGAGGGGCGCAAACCTGTCACTTGTCTTGCTTGCCATTTGATGCCCTTTGCAAATTGTAGCATCTATAGCCAGATCTAATCACTTTGTTTGGTGAGATTCTCTGCTGTAAAGAGTGGGCCAAGGATTCTTGGGAGGTGGGAGGGTGGGACCAGAAGACTGTTTCCTTATTTCACATCCTCACATCTAACTGGGTTGACACAACTCAAGTATTCAGTTACAGATATAAGGCATACTCAAGTGACCTTAAGGGTATTTTAGGACTCCATCCAATGTTGAGGCTGTGGTTGTTGCAGTGTTGGAAGCTGCACAGTGTCTGGATAACTTTTCTAGGAATTGGAAAAGAGCTGGAGAAACCTTCACCATTAAACTCGGGAAATTTAAAGATTTTTTTTTTCCCCAACTCTCCTAAAGGTTGGCATGGATGCTATGTGGCTTTGCCGTCTGTAACAAACAGCTCTTTGTATTATTTTTGAAACCTTTGAACTTTCCTTTCCTTTCTTTCCTTTACGACATCTGACCTGGTTTTCCACTTAAGCTGAGCCTTGATGGTGAATCTAGACTATGGTTTAACATGGCATGAAAGGATGCTTTCACATTAACCTGTATTCTAGTGTCTTCACTAATCTCAGATCATATTTCATCGTCATCCTGGACAACAGAGAAGTTAAAGCAGAACAACCATGTATAGTGATTTTTGTTGCAATCTATCTCTTTTGTTTCAAACATTTAAAGGGGACAGGGTAGTGCTTTTAGGATGGCTACGACATTGAAATCAGTTGGCAAGCAATGTCATCAGCCACTCCACTATTCCCCAGTTAGTGCCAAATATGGCTTAGCATGTCTTGGAAATACATCCTCTGATTGGGCTCACAATAGAACATAGAATAATAGGATAGGAACAGAGAGTCTATGTCCATGATGGCGAACCTGTGGCACGCGAGCCGTCGCCCCAGCTCAGCTCCACCGTGCATGCGCGCGCGCCTCCCACCGGCCAGCTGGTTTTTGGGTCTCTGTCGCGCATGCGGGGGTGTGTGCATGCGGGAGATACGTGCGCATGTGCGGGGGGTGGGAGCACATGGGGGTCATGCGCATGCAGGGGGCGTGGGGAGTGTGCGCATGCAGGGGATGGGGTGCATGCGGGGGTTGTCGCGTGCACATGCACATGGGCGGGGGCCCAGGGGTGTGCGTGTGCGCATTGCATTATGCTTTCAGCACTCACCGCCAAAAAGGTTAGCCATCACTGGTCTATATCATTCCGAAAAATGACTGTCCAATCTCTTCTTGAAAATCTCCAGAGATGGAGTATCCACAACTTCTGATGGCAAGTGATTCCAGTGACTAATTGTTCTCACTTTCAGGAAATGTCTTAATTCCAAATTGGATCTCTCTTTAATGATCTTCCACCTGTTACTTCTTGTCCTGCCCTCAGGTGCTTTGGAGAATAACTTGACCACTTCATCTCTGTGACAGCCCCTCAAATACTAGAAGACTGCTATCTATCATCCCTAATATTTCTCTTAAAGAATCCCAGAAGAAGTCAGTGGACAACTACTACCGTGTTTCCCCAAAAATAAGACCCTGTCTTATATTTTTTTGAACCCTGAAATAAGCGCTTGGCCTTATTGCCATGCACTCAAAAGCCCAATTGGGCTTATTATCAGGGGATGCCTTATTTGGGGGGGAAACAGGGTACTGTATTATAACCAAGAAAACTGCCTGGTTCTGTCCATGTGGTCATGCACCGTTGAGCCTGAAAGACTTAATCTTACCAGAATTGCCTTAAACATTATGTCAGCTTGTTTACTGGGCAAAAATTAGGCCAGAGAAGCAAGTAGTAGCATGTATTTGGTGTGTGCCAAGTACTTTGCCTTCATTTTTCTGAAATAGGTTCTGAGGACTGCTATTGAGTGAACGATATGGAGACATTGTGGAATATTAAGGGAGCTAGCCGAAGACAGAGGCAATTTCTGAGTTAATTAGGATCAAATGAGATTATCATAATGAAAAATGCTTTTCCCTGTAAATAAGGGAAAGTCCAACCAAACCAGTTTCACATATTGTCCTAAGCCCAAATGTGACTTGTGTGGTTTTGGTTTTGCATGTTCATTAAGCAGATCCTGATGTTAAGGAAAGGATGGCTTAGTACAGTGTGGTTGACAAACCACAATGGCTGGGTTTATACATCCCACTAAGCCAGAACAAAAGAAACTACATTATAATGTATGCAGACTGTTTCTGAGTTGCCATTCCATGTGTACAGTGAATGACCAGCAAAGTAAGGACTTTGTAATTCTTCATAAAGAATTTATTTGGTCCTTGAAACCCTTAAATGAAAGGCCTACATTAAACGACTGAGATTTGCTGTCTCCATTTCTTGAGAATCTTCCAAACAAAATGGTTTTCTGGTCTTGAAGTGTGGCTAGCCTTTCACCACCATATTTTTCTCTCTTCCTGTTTTATGTGGTTGGGATGGGTTTGGTCTAATGTTAATGTAAGGCCTGTTCATGTGGAAAACATTAGCTCCTCCTTTGCTGTCTTCCAGCTCAACAAGATGTTCTTGTGAGGGACAGAAACTGCCTTGCTGTGTGTGAACTCTTGCATGAATGAGGCATCTCGATGTTGGCCAAGAATAGGTCACAAGTTTGCCTGGAACTCAGTCCTGAAGTGGCGAATATTTTTAATTATCCTGGCCTTTGCTCAGCAGCCTCTCCTCAAAAGCTCTTACTTGTTCCTCTTTCCCTCTTACAGAAACAACCACCAACCACTCCGCTAAAGTTCGCTTGCAGAGTGCAGTCAAACAACAGACGTATTGTTGGCCTTCTTGGCCGTGTGAAGCTCTTTCATTGTTCCTAAACCTCTGGTATCCATGCACAGATTGCCATTTATGGCTCTCGTCCTTTCTTCCAGGCTGAGCTTATTGTTTCTCTCCTATTAAGGGAAGATTGTCTAATTCTGACAGAAAAATCCTCAGAGCAGAGTCTTTGCTGACTTATCTGTATTTTTATTTGCCATGCCAGCATTTTCTCTTGTGTCTTTTCTAACCGTTCTCCTTCAGTCTGATGGCAAAGAAATGGCTTCTTCTTTTTTTTCCTTTTTTTTTCAGGAGGGGAGAAAAATTTGGAGATTCTCATGGGTGGGGTATGGTTTATATCACCAGTCTTGCTTATAGCTAGCATAATAGTATCCTGTTTTTCATTCTCCAGGCATGCTTTCTTGGATGTTTTTCTCCCCCGAAACAATTTCTGTATTATCACCTATTGGATAAGTCAGCAGGCGTCCAATAACTGCAACTTTTTAAAGAATGCTCTCTAGCCAAATTGAAACAATAAAAAAGGAGTAAAATGACAAATGTTATATCTTCTGCTTACCTTAAAATCCCTTTCTCACAAATCACAATAACCACCGCGTACAATTTCAGTATGCTTGTTGCAGTTTAAATGTATTCTATCTTTAAAAAAAAAAAAAACACCTGAGTTTGGAATATTGCAAAAGTTTTTCCATTATTGCAATTTGCCAAACTGTTAATAAATAAGCCATTTAAATCACAGCGGTGTTTGGCAGTAACTGTACAAGCAGCTGGATATGAGCAGGTTCTATAAGTTCTTATTTTTTTGTACAATAAAGCAAGTTGTTGTGGGGCGAGCTGAAAGTTTACACTTACTGATAATAGCAAAACTTAAAATCTGAAAGATATACAGGTAGTTCTCAATTTACAACAGTTCATTTAGTGACTGTTCAAAGTTACAACAGCACTGAAAAAAGTGGCTTACGACCGTTTTTCACACGACCATTGCAATGTCCCCATTGTCACATGATCAAAATTCAGATGCTTGGCAACTGATTCATATGACGGTTGCAGTGTCTTGGAGTCATGTGATCAGATTTTGTGACCTTCTGACAAGCAAAGTCAATGGGGAAGCCAGATTCCCTTAACAACCATGTTACTAACTTAACAATTGCAATGATTCACTTAACAGTGGCAAGAAAAGTCGTAAAATGGGGCAAACTCACTTAACAAATGTTTCACTTGGTAACATAAATTTTGGGCTCAGTTGTCATAAGTTGAGGACTATCTGTACTTCATTGGACAGGAAGAAGAATTCTTGGCCAATACTACACAGTATTGGCAATGGCTAGGGCAGTGATGGTGAACCTATGGCACGCGTGCCACAGGTGGCACGCAGAGCCATATCTGAGGGCACGCGAGGCGTTGCCCTATGTCAGCTCCAGCGCGCATGTGCGTGCTGGCCAGCTGATTTTCGGCTTTCCAGAGGGCGGGGGAGGTTGTTTTCACCTTCCCCAGACTTCAGGAAAGCCTCCGGAGCCTGTGGATGGCGAAAAACGGACCCAACGGCCCAACCGGAAGTTTGGAAACAAACTTCTGGTTGGGCCGTTTTTCACCCTCTCCAGGCTTCAGGAGGCTTTCCTGAAGCCTGGGGAGGGTGAAAAAAGACCCAACAGCCCAACCGGAAGTTCAGAAACTAACTTCCCGTTGGGCCGTTTTTCACCCACCTTCAGGAGGCTTTCCTGAAGCCTGGGGAGGGTAAAAAAATGGCCCAACCGGAAGTTCGTTTCCGAACTTCTGTTGGGTCCGTTTTTCGCCATCCACAGGTTCCGGAGGCTTTCCTGAAGCCTGGGGAAGGCGAAAACGACCTCTCCCCTGCCCTCCAGAAGGCCGAAAATCAGCTGAAATACATTTTTCATCATCCACAGGCTCCGGAGGCTTCAGTGAGTCCTGCACGCATGCGCAGGGGGGTTGTGCACGCATGCACGGGGGGAGGGCATTGCATTATGGTGTGGGCATGCGCGCGCGATAGCCCTTTTGGCACCCGAGCAAAAAAAGGTTCACCATCACTGGACTAGGGCTTTGAACTACTTGCATGAAGTTAGAAATCCTTGTTGCCCCATGGCAGCTGGTTAAGGATTGGACATTTAAGGATCCAGCAGAAATTTTGCTCTCCTGATTGTGTTCTAAATGGTGGCTGTTCCACGCCATATGAAAGGAAATGATTTCAGATTATTTGGTAGGTTAGATATTAACTCAGGCTGCTGTTGGAAGAAATAGCCACAGTTATAGATTACAGAATAAGGATTGAAAGGGACCTTGAAGGTCTTTTAGTCCATCCCCCTGCTCAAGCAGTAGACCCTATATAATTCTGGACAAATGGCTGTCCAGTCTCTTCTGGAAAACCTCCAGTAATGGAGCACCCACAACTTCCAGAGGTAAGCCATTTCACGGATTAATTGTTCTCACTGTCAGGAAATTTCTCCTTAGTTCTAGGTTGGATTGCTCTCTAATGACTTTTGTCCATTACTTCTCATTCTGCCTTCTTATATTTGGATAATAGATTGATCCCCTCTTCTCTGTGACAGACCCTCAAGTACTGGAAGACTACTATTATATCAACCTTGGTCTTTCTCTTCATTAGTCTAGATCAGCGGCCCCCAACCTTTTGGGCACCAGGGACTGGTTCCATAGAGAAAAGTTTTTCCGGGGATTGGAGGGGGCATGGTTTTGAATGCTGCCTGCATCCCACGGATGGAGCTTTGCTTGTTTGCACGGACCAGTTGCTGGCATGCCAAGGACTGGTGCCAGTCCATGGACTGGGAGTTGGGGACCCCTGGTCTAGACCTATCTACTAAGAGCAACCAAGATGATTAGGGGACTGGAGGCTAAAATATATGATGAATGGTTGCAAGTACTCAGCATGGTTAGTCTAGTGAAGAGAAGGACCAGGGGAGACATGATAACAGTCTTCCAATATTTGAGGGGCTGCCACAGAGCGAAGGGGGTCAAGCTATTTTCCAAAGCAGACCAGAAGACCTGAAGACCCGACAAGGAATAATGGATGGAAACTGAACAAGGAGAGATTCAACGTGGAAATAAGGAGAAATTTTCTGACAGTGAGAACAATCCACCAATGGAACAGAAGTTGCCTTCAGAAGTTGTGGGAGCTTCATCACTGGAAGTTTTCAAGAAGAGACTGGACTGCCATCTTCAGAAATGTTGTAGGGTCTTGTGCTTGGGTGGGATGTTGGACTGGTCCCTTCCAACTCTGTTTAATCTGTTGTGGTTGTTATTGTTGTTGTTAGTTCCCTCAATTGTTCATTATATGGTTAGCCTCCAGATACTTATCCCAAGGTGCATGACTCAATAGAAAAATAGGTTGAAGGCTGAATGGAAGACCATCTGAATGCTGTGTTTTTTCAATTGTATTAGTCAAAAGACCAGAGGAATAAACCACAGTACAAATGTACTGTATTTTAATTTCATAAAAACAGTGGGACCAAAATGGAATATAAGAGTGAGCTATGTTTGTCTTTAGTAACTTAGTCCAACAGGCTGTAACCTTTCATGGGATCTGACACAAATCATTAGATGCCTGAGCACCATAAATCAACAGTGAAGTTCACGCTCAGTACTAGTCTTAAGTATTTTTTCTCTGAAGCTTGCATACTGTAAAACACCAAGGGAATAGGATATGAAACACCAAGAGAATAGGATATGAAACACCAAGAGAATAGGATATGAAAACAAGCAAATACTGTTTTTTATTGTAAACAACTTAGATATTTTGCTTTGTTTGTTTGTTTGGTGTAAATAGAAGGAAGGCAACCCACACTGGATTTACCTGGAATAATTCCTTGGGAAATACCGATATGTTTAAGACTTGGTTAACCAATTCTGCCTGCTGTAAAGTGAGCCTTGTAGGAGAAGGACAAGCAGAGATGGGGTGGAGTCAAGAGAGGAATCAGCCTGGAGTTGTTACATTTCCACAAACAGTCTTAAGTCCAAACCCTCTTGAATTCCCTTAACTCTTACCTAGTTAGTGTTGTTAATTGATTAGATTCTTGTGTGTATAGGCATGAACAATAAATCAGCTTTACTGGAACTTTTAGTGTGGTCCTGATTCTTTGCACCCGAAAGCCTTGGTTTTATATGGGCACATCTCAATGTGGTTTATCACTGCTTCCTTTCAGGACTTTTTTTTTGGGGGGGGGCGGGGTTGCTTCTCACTCTAATCTACAGACTTGGTAATCGCTTCTTGTCTTATCCAAATGCTAAAAAGTTGTAACTCTCATTTGCTTTTCTGAGATCAGTTGAGAATGACTAAGATATTCCCCACTGGTCATTATTTAAGTATACTGACCAAGTAAATTAACATACCGTATTTTAAAGCAGGTATGAAATGTACTGTACATATTTGTGAGAAGGTACAGTATATGTGAGGTTGTTTGCTTAATCCTCTTGATTGCAAATCAAACTTGATAGCGTCTTCTGGCCTCTTACAGACTAACATACATTTTTGGAATAGAATTTCACTGGCACTTACTTCGTCTGATCTTTGAAGTTGCTGTCGGCAAAGGATCAGGCTTTTGTAGTGTTTTCTGTGAAAGGTTAGGCTCCCTTAAATTTTATTATGCCACCCATCTCTCTATCCAAAGTGATTCTCCAAAGTGATTCTGGGTGGTTAAATTGGAATCTTAACATCCCTATTGTCCACTTTTCAAGGTGCCATAAGACTGCTTTCATACAAAATATAAGCATGAATACTCCCCTGAAAGTTGTAATTTTGAGCTATGACTACATATTGTTCAATCGACCATATTTCTTTAAATTCTTCATAATTTTTATATCCATATTTTAAATGTCAAGATTAGACTGGTTGTATCAGATGATATAGTATTCATCCCTGATGTGATGTACTCAATTTACTATTAATTCCATATTTTTATGTTGAAGTACGTAACAGCTTGCCAAGCGATGCCAGAAATGAGGAAGAGGTTTGGATTTATGAATGGATTGATATGAGTGTGCCTTGTATTGCGATCAGATACAGCTGATGTGAAAAATGATGGATCCCCATCAAATGTTAAATTGGAAAAAAAACCAGTCAGCTGAAGAGAGAAATCATGCAAACATTGGCTTTTGAAATAATGGTTTATTGAATAAATTACTGTTGCTTGGGTTTGCCCATCATTGATAAATCATAAGCCATAGCTTACAAGGCACAGTACAGCAAACTGCGTCAACACCAAACAAATCACTTTATTATATATTGATTAACAAAGAGTTATTATTCTGAGCTTCTTGAAACTCAACAGTACTGACTATACAGGTGATGAAACCACCAAATTCCAAGAAGGCAATTATTGTAAGATCAGATAAAAAGTTTGGAAAAAAAAAGTCTTTTTCAGAAATTTTATTTATTTTTTCATTAAAAATTTGGTCAAAAGAGTAGCATGTTGGGTGTTTTTTTTGGGGGAGGGTTAAGAGTGAGCTAATCAATTAAAGGTACCTGTTAACTTTGCATAAGGTTGCAAAAGGGGATCATGTGACATCACATCACTGCAACCATCATAAATGTGAGTTATCAAGCATCCGGATGCGACCATGGGGATGCTGCAAAAGATCATAACTGTGATCATAAGCCCCTTTTTTCAGTGCCGTTTTAACTTCAAACGGTCAGTAAGCGAACTGTTGTAAGTCGAGGACTGCCTATATTTACATTTCTGGAAAATTCAACAACTACTTTAAGTTGATCACAGCTGTCAGAGCTGGCTGATGCATGGAGCTAAGTCAGGAGTTCAGTTGTCATCTACCAGGTACAGTTCCTGAAACAGTCGCTCGCTCGCTGCATGAATTCACCTAAGTGGTTCAAGCAGTTCAAGCCTCAGCTAAATCCACTGATGCAACGCAACCATAGGTACATGCAAGCCACAATAACATCTTACACATCAGGTCATGCAAATGACATTCAGTCATGCTATGCTATTAAAGATGTCATCCCTCTGCCAGTGCCAACGATTATTAGTATTACTTTGTTTAAAAAGACTCTTGTGAATACGTAGCAAAGCATTTATGTAAGCCGACTTGTTACAATGAGAGATCTTCTTCAAGCTTACAATGTACTGATGTTGTTGAAGAAGACACATAGCCAGTACGGCCTGCGGTTGCTCGTTGTTGGAGAAGAGACATAGCTGGTATGGCCTGCGGTTCCTTCTGTTCATCGCTAGATTGCTAAACCTGCATCTGTATTTCCTTCAAATAGTTCCTGTGTCGCTACCCATTCTAGCCTTGCAGCCACCCTGTCAAATGTGGTTAAGGTCATTCACGCTTCCTAGCCATTCCGTTAATCATGTTGAACAGAGATTTGAACCCAGGTTTCCTGTGTCTACATATGTTAATCCCACTGGTTGTACTGGCAGAGTTGACATGCCTGTCCTGATATCTGAGATCAGCCTGATCTCAGCTGAATAGCTCCTTAGGGCAATGGGTGGAAGATCATTAAAAACCAACCTAGAAGTAAGGAGAAATTTCCCATCAGTGAGAACAGTGGAACGGCTTGCCTCCAGAAGTTGTGGGTGCTCCATCACTGGAGGTTTTGCAGAGGAGACTGGATAGCCATTTGTCCAGAATGTTATAGGATCTCCTGTTTGAGCAGGGGGTTGGATTTAAAAAAAAAAAAACCAAGGTCCCTTCCAACCCTATTATTCTTTGTTCTGTTATTGGTCAATGCTTGTATCAATCCAGTCTCTGAATCTAAGAGGTAAACTTATTTCCCCATCTTTTTTAAATCTTGATTGCTCAAGAAGCTACATATTGAGGTTGAGTTTATGTTATATACCTGTTGCATTCCATAATGCTTTCAATAATCATTCTGTAATAATCATTCTATTCTGTAAATAGAAAATACAATCTTGTATATTTTTAATTTTTTTAAAAATGTCCCCCAAACCCACCTATTTTGTTTTAAAGATTTGCAGAGTTTAGAAATATAAATATATTTTCAGATATATTTATTTATAAGGAGGTTTTCAGAATCCACAATTTATTATTTAAATTTATTATTTAAATTCATTACAAATTCATTATTGCATTTATTATTGAAATTTATTATTTAAATTTGTTATTTAAATTTATTGATTGCATGACTCCATCAATATTTATGCCCTCAAACAAACATTTACTTATGTCTATACTATAAATAGAGGCAATTGTTAGGAATGAATATGCTAATATACCTAAAAATGTGGAGTGGGTGTGAGTAAAACACTTCCTTCAGTTTTTTTTTCTTCAACAGCAAGTATGTGTTAATTTTGTTAATAGTAAGAAGTACATTAGCATTCCAACTAGTGATGTTTACCATACTTTTTAATTCCATTGTTCCCAAGAAAAATGTAAGGCAGGTCAGTTTTTTTAGGGGGAGGGGTTAATATATAAATTTGGCAGATAATAAAACCAAAAACAATGGTATATTGCTCATGGGGGAGTGGGGAATTGACGATAAAGCCATACTAGAATTAATTAAAAGAAGTCTCTTCTCCCTCCCCCTGTACTCATTTTCAACCAAAGTACCTAAATATTGCTACCATAGAGGTCAGTGTTGTTTCAGTTTGAAATAACTTCTTCAAAAGCGTTTAGATAAACTCTGATTAACATTACAGTTTGAAGTAGAGTGTACTACTGACAGTATTACTTTTACAATCAATTCCATGCTGACTTTTTAGAATTAATTTAAAGGGACTGTCACATTTGCTTATGTTATCTGTTTGTGTTAATCTTGCAAGAGTGGGAGAGACATCTATACTCCAAGCATATGTTGAAACAGAGGGTCACATTTCTGTATTTGGTAGGAAGGGTGAGGTCCTACACCAGGGGCTATGCTGGCTGGAGAATTCTGGGTGTTGAAGTCCACAAGTCTTAAAGTTGCCAAGTTTGAAGACTTCTGTCCTACACAATTGCACTGATTCTTGACTTCATTGGCACTCTGGTTTGAACTTCAGAGCTGTTTGGTGAATGGATGACTTTCTCTTCAAAACGTGACTTCAGGTGTTCCTCCAGTTACAACTGTAATGGAGCCTGCCCATCATGGTTGTAACTCTTGATAGTTGTAAATCAGGTCACCCACGTGACTGACCTCTTATGACCTTTTTTGTGGTGATCTTTAAACAAATGCAACGAACCCATGGTTTGCTATGGACAGGTCTTGACAAAAATGAGAAGTTAATGTTAGGAAACTAGCAGTAAGTCTGAAATCTTTCCCACTCCGTGGTGTGTGTGTGTGTGTGTGTGTGTGTGTGTGTGTGTGTGTGTGTGTGTGTGTGTAAGTGTGTGTAAATAAATGTAGAAATATCTCTGAAAGGAAAACCAGACAGTTTTGGGTTGTCTACTAGAAATATACAGAAGGGATGTTTCTACCTCTGCAGCTCCCTGTTAATACCATGCCTATCTTGACTCTGAAGGCCAGGGCAACCAGACAAGGACCTTCTCAAGATGAAGTCACCTGTCAGACAGGCAAAAGACTTGAGCCCTGAGTTGTAAAAGGTTTCAGCAGTTAAAACTAGCAGTTGTGAATCTTCTGATCAATACCATCTGACCATACTTCTCAAGGGTTTCATTCTTTGCTGTTAGGTGTGTCTTTAGCATAGAAAGGTGAGACTTTTATACCCCATGAGTTTAAAGTTTGGGTGAAATTGGACCTTTTCGTACTTAGATGAAAAGATAGGCACTATTTTCTCCTGTGCGCTGCTTGGAGAGTCCAAGCATGGGTTAATTTCGTCTGGCTGGCCAGAGACTGAGTAGTAAATTTCATTGGCCACACCTCTTCCTTCCGGGCCGAGCTCCAGTTTTTCTACTCAGTCGGCCTAGAGAAACATGAAACTTAATTATCCAGGCTTGGATCCTGCAAAGCACAGGAGAATTGGGGGGGGGGGGGAAGATTGTTAAGAGCATTCTTTGATCACCAGAGCAAAAAGCTTCTAGTTTGAACGCCGTGGGGGCGCGCGGCTTGAGTTCTCCGCGCCAGCGGCCAGGAAGCTCCGTCAGGTTTCTCCCTGCGTTGCAGGGGGAGGACGGCAAAGCAGCAGCTGAAGCGCTAGCCTCAGACAATTCTTTTGGAGAAGCGAGAGTTCCGTTCCTAATTCAACAGCGCTGAGACAGACCGAGGCTTTGGTCTCCAGCCAGCAGAGAGGCTTAAGTGAGCGCTTAGAAATCATGTTGTCGGTTTCGTGCTAATCATCGCATTGCGGCATTTGTAACCGTTTTGCTGGTTTCGCGCCTTTTTCTGCCTGCTGCCTAATTGCGCTCACAAACCATGTTGTCGGTTTGGCGCCAATTTCGTGACCTGGCATTTTCAGTGAGTATTGCTAATTACCTCGGCTCAGCTTGCCAGCTCCCTTGGGGACTTAGTCAGAATTAATATTGTTTTTGCAAGGGGATTCTTCCCAGGCTTGGGATTGCCCCAGACTGAAGAGAGGCTTACAACAGCAGATATCATTTGCTGTTCCAGCCCTTCTAAAATGGCGGACTGCTCCATTCCTCACAACAGTAATTCTGCTGATTCCTCTCCCAGGCTACAGGGAGCAGAGGCCTCTGAATCTAGCAGGGCCAGATCAGCCTCAAAGGGACCTTCTACAAGGTCCAAAGCTAAGGATTCGAGGAAAACCTCTTCAGCCTCTGAGAAGGATGCCCAGAGAAGGCAAAGAGCTTTGGAAAAGCAGTTCTTAAAGGCCCAGAAGCAGGCAGAGACAGCCAAACCTCCTAGATTCCCAGGGGGAACGTCTGAGGTTCCCAGATCCTTAGAAATGGAATTACCCTCACAAACTCTAGAGGAGGACCAGTTAAACTGGTCTCCAGATGTTTCCACTGGGCCACAGCCTTTCCAGCCTACCTCCTATGAGGAAGAATTGGCTTCTTTTCCCTGCCAAGCACCAGACAGATTGCAGGCTGCTAGAATTTCTGTTCCATCACCTACCTTTACTCCTACAGCGGCGGGGCTCTGCCCTGAGGAGGAATTGGGTCCTGGCATCTCTCAAGAGCTGCGCAACATTATTGCACAAACCTTTTCACAAAGCATAGATGCTGCTTTACACCAGAGGGGTATTTCGGGCCCATTGCCATCGGGTCCCTCCTGGCCAGGGAGTGTGCATCATCAATTGCAACCCGATAGGGATTATATTCAGGAACATCACTCCTTACTTCCTTCCCCTCACAGTGATGTTTCAATTGTGGGTGATGACGAGATAGTTGACTATGAGTTCTCTGAGGATGAAGGCCTCGCCCCAGACAAACCTGTTTTTACAGGACTTTTTCATCCCACCTTGTTTTAGACCTTGTTATTCAAGGCCAAAACAACAGCCAACATGGGGCTAGCTAGAGGGTTATCAGACACACCCACAGCCCCTCAGGACCCTAGTGAGCTCCTCTTCACGGAGCCGGTCACGGCGCAGGAAGTTATTCCTTCTCCTAAGCTCTTTGTAGATGTCATCCAACAGCAGTGGAACCAACCTGGCTCCATTACTGCCCCCAGTGGGATGGACAGGAGGATGTACACTGTAGATCAGGATTTAGAGGAACTCCTGAAAGTACCAACTGTGGACGCTCCTCTGGCTTCTCTGGCTACATTGTCTATCCTGCCTTCAGACACAGTGGAAGGCCTAAAGACCGAGGACAGGAAAGCAGAGTTGTCGGCTTGTAAGACTCACCAGGCGGCTGCCTGGGCGATCCGCTTGGCTACAGCCACATCCTTTTTCTCCAGAACATCCCTACTATGGCTGCGTCAAATACAGGCCCGGGCATCCCCTGAGGACACTAGGATGCATCAGGATATTAGTAAATTGATTGCAGCAGCCGAATATTTGGCAAACGCAACCCTCAACGCGGCCAAGTTTGCCTCGAGGGCTCTAGCGTCCAATGTCACCTCAAGGCATCTTTTATGGCTTCGCCATTGGCAAGCCGATATGAAAACTAAGTGGAAGCTAGCATCCGCCCCCTTTAAGGGTGGCGATCTTTTTGGGGAGGTGTTAGACCCCATCTTAGTGGAAGGTAGGGATAAGAGGAAATCCCTTCCTCACATCTACAGGAGGGCAGAGAGAAGGACCACCCCCTATTATTGCAGGAAGTCCTTTCGGACCTCTGAGGCAGGGTTTAACGCTCCGGCCTACCAGAGACCATATTCCCAAGGCATGGATCGCTCTCAGGACAGATCATCCTTTCGAGACAGGGCTAGACAGCCACAAACCAGGAGACCCTTTCGGGGAGTCAGCAACCGGCCCTTCCGTCGGACAAAGCGACTTTCAGTCTGAGGTCCCCATTGGCAGTCACTTAAAGAGGTTCGCCAGCCAATGGCAAGAGACCACTACTGACGCCTGGGCCTTACAAACTGTGAGGCTCGGGCTAACTCTAGAGTTTTGTTCCAAACCCCCAAGAAGGTTCATCAGATGCTCGATTCCTAAGGAGACTGCAAAGAGGTCTCTAATGGAGGCCAATATCCAGCACCTGCTGGACATCCAGGCCATCAAGCCGGTGCCAGTGGGACAGCGGAGTTTTGGCTTTTATTCGATCCTCTTTCTGGTCCCAAAGAGCTCGGGGGTGGGTGGGTGGAGAGCCATCCTCAATTTGAAGAAGCTCAATGTACACCTAAGGTACAAATGCTTCAAAATGCAATCCCTGCATTCCATCCTGGGTTGCATAAGACAGGGAGATCTCTTAACATCAATAGATCTCAAGGAGGCTTACCTCCACATGCCCATTTGGCCGTCCCACAGAAGGTTCCTCAGGTTCTCGTACACAGGGCTCCACTTCCAATACAGGGCTCTCCCCTTCAGCCTTTCATCGGCCCCCCAGAACCTTCACCAAATTACTAGATGTGGTGGCGGCTCATCTTCGGACGAGACCCGTCAGACTGCAATGCTATCTGGACAATATATTAATCCAGTCGTCCTCTCTGCTTCAGGCGAAACAGGACCTTCAGATTACTATCCAAACCCTCCAGGACCACGGGTTCTCCATGAACCTGGAAAAGAGCCATCTGAACCCCACTACCAGTTTGACCTATTTGGGAGTGGTGATAAATACCGAGACCTGTCAGGTCTTTCTCTCCCAAGAATGCAGAGCCAGCATTCACGCCATGGTGAATCAAATCAGGTCACTGCGGCTAGTGCCTCTGATCCTTCTTTCCCAGTTGTTAGGGAAAATGATATCCTGTTTGGCGATTGTGCCTTGGGCGTGGTTGCATGCCCGGGCCCTGCAATGGCTTTTGCTGCCAAGTCAAAGGGCAGGAAGCAGCAATTCCAACACACGAATCCGAGTTCCTTGGAGAGTTCTCCGATCTCTCGACCGGTGGACGTCAGCAGCATTGAAAAGAGGTTGTCTATTCAAAGAACCAGCCCGTATGACAGTAACCTCGGATGCCAGCCTTTTCGGCTGGGGTGCCCACTTGCAATCCCGGGTGATTGCAAGGCCGGTGGTCCCCGGAAGAATGTCACAACAGCATCAACTGGTTGGAGCTGAGAGCGGCGCATCTGGCACTACGCCATTTTTGGAAGACATCAGGTCATCACGTTTTATTGTTGATGGACAACGTAGCAACCTAAGCACATGTGAATCGGCAAGGAGGAACCCGTTCCAAGGCCCTGATGCGCGAAGCAGGGGCCTTGGTCCTCTGGGCAGAGAGACATTTGTTTTCCCTCCGAGCAGAGCACATCTTCGGAGTTTCCAACACACAGGCAGATTGGCTGAGCAGGACAACCATAGCTCAGTCCGAATGGCGCCTGCACCCAGAGCTGTTTCAACAATTATCAGAGAATTTTGGTCACCCATGCGTGCACCTGTTTGCCAGTCCAACGAACACTCAACTTCCGAGATTTTTTACCAGGTTTCAGACACACGGAGCAGAGGGGACCAATGCTGTCTGCTGCCCATGGCCTCCCGGCCTTCTGTACGCCTTCCCTCCAACTCCCCTCATTCCGAGGGTCATCAGAAAGATCCTGGCGGAGGAGGCGGAGGTCCTTCTCGTGGCTCTTCACTGGCCCAGGCGCCCGTGGTTTGGGGACCTGGTGAGCCTATCCATATCTCATCCCTGGAGGATACCCCCAGACAGGATCTCCCTCAGCCAGGGGGCCGTGCAACACCCAGAGCCTCAATGGCTCCAGTTGGCCATTTGGCACTTGAAAGGGAGATCCTGCTGAAAGACCATTTCTCTGGGAGAGTAATTTCAACTATTCAGGCTTCTAGACGAGATTCGACAAACATAATTTATGAAGCCAAAAACTAGTTCCCACATTGGTGTCTGTTCCACAGGTTTTAGACTTCCTTCAAGAGGGCCTTGATAAAGGATTGTCGGCTAATACCCTCTGCAGACAAGTGGCCACCTTAGCCACTATTCTGAGCGGCGATGGAGCGTTCTCACTCTCTCAACACCCGAGGGTGCGTAGTTTTTTGAAAGGGGTGTCTAATTTGCGACCTCCAACGGTGCATAGATATCCTACCTGGGACCTGTCGTTAGTCCTACAGGCCCTCACGTCTCCTCTGTTTGAACCATTAGGGTCCACCAGTCTCAGACTGCTGACCTTTAAGGTGGTGTTTCTCATAGCTATAACATCTGCTAGAAGAATTTCAGAACTGGCGGCCCTTTCTGTGCGTAGAGACTTGTGCGTCTTTCACTCCAATAGGATTGTTCTACGATTGGACCCGTAATTCGTTCCCAAAATCAACTCCTTGTTTCACAGAACCCAGGAGGTCATCTTGCCAGATTTCTGCCCAAATCCCAGACATCCCCGGGAGCGACAGTGGCATACCTTAGATGTCCGCAGAGCCCTTCGGAAGCACATTGACAGAACTGCCACTTTTAGGAGGACTGAATCATTATTCGTATCATTTCAGCCGACCTCCATGGGCAGGAAGGTGACTCCATCTACCATCGAGCGCTAGATCAAAGCATGCATCGCGCTGGCCTACGATCATCAGGCCAGACCTGCTCCAGGCCGTATTACGGCTCATTCGACCAGAAGCACAGCCACCACGGCTGCCTGGGCGACACAAGCATCGATTCAGGACATTTGCAGGGCGGCAACTTGGGCCTCCCCTTCGCCATTTATCAGGAATTACAAATTAGACATGTTTGCCTCGGCTGAGGCGGCGTTTGGAAGGAGAGTGCTGCAGAGGGTTCTTCCTGTCGAGGGGACCCTGGACCAGACTGTTTCCCGCCCTGTGGATATTTAGCTTGGGTATATCCCATGCTTGGACTCTCCAAGCAGCGCACAGGAGAAAGAATGTTGGACTTACCTGAACGTTCGTTCTATGTGCGCTGCGGGAGAGTCCAATCCCACCCTGGGTCCTTAATGGTCGAGCATCCAGGAGAGCGATTTCATCTTATGGCTACGTCCTCTCAAGATCCAAGTCTTCGTGGAAAAACTGGAGCTCAGCCGGAAGGAAGAGGCGTGGCCAAGGAAATTTACTACTCAGCCAGCCAGACGAAATTAACCCACGCTTGGACTCTCCCGCAGTGCACATAGAACAAACGTTCAGGTAAGTCCAACGTTCTTTTAACCAATCAGAAGATCTGGAAGAGTGTGTTATGCAGACACACAAAAAAGGCTCTGATGGCTATCCTTACAACTACAGTCTTCTATTCTTCCAAGAAGCTTTCTCTGCCATCTCTGATTAGTGTTGCTCTTATTTATCCAGGCAAGACACACATCCAAACAAACCTCTGGGTCATATTTTAATTTATTCTATTAAAGGGCCAGTGTAGGATCTAGCCACATTCCTGAAATGAAATTGATGTTTTAGGGTGGCACTCTGGAGCATTCTGGTGTAGCATTTTATTTTATTTTATTTTATTTTATTTTTAAGGGGAAAGAATTTGAGATAATAACAGTTGGGTAGGGCAGGTTTCAGGAGAGTACCAAAGGAAGGCCTAGGTAGGAAGATTAATATTTACAACTTTGTTATTGCCTGCTGCTTTAGGACATGGCTTGAACAGATAAGTTGCATTTATTAGTTTTCAGTGATGACTTTTTGGCAGTTCAGATTCTGCTGTTCCACTGTTTTAAAGCCTTGACTTTGATTTATAGAGGCTGCATGGAATAGCTGAATTCACCTGCTTCGAGCAGTGGTTTATTTTTGGAAAGGAGTTATCGAAGGATGACAGAGTAAATGGTAAAGCATCTCTCTCTCTCTCTCTCTCTCTCTCTCTCTCTCTCTCTCTCTCTCTCTCTCTCTCTCTCTCTCTCTCTCTCTCTCTCTCTCTCTCTCTCTCTCTCTTGTGTGTGTGTGTAAGATGGTATAATAATGAAAAGGGGTGGAAGAATTAGGTTGCAAAAAGGAATAGAACTCCTCCAAATATGGTAATATTCTGCATCAGAAGTGCAAGATTTATTTTTAATCTCTTTAGATTTCCAAGCTTACATATGCCACATATGCTTTTAAGACAGTATGTAACAGGAAGGGGGTGGGGAAAGGAAAGGAAAGGAAAGGAAAGGAAAGGAACAGGGGAAAGGAAAGGAAATAAGGAAAGGAAAGGGGAGAGGGAAGGAAAGGAAAGAAGGAAAGGAAAGGGGAGAGGGAAGGAAAGGAAAGGAAAGGAACGGGAAAGGAAAGGAAAGAAGGAAAGGAAAGGAAAGAAGGAGGAAGTCTCTTCTTAAAAGGCAGAAGGATCACATGCTTCTTTGGTATGATTTCAGCAGGCTCTTTCCATTGAAATGACCTTATTTTGTCCGATCTGTATCTGAGTGGTTTCAGTCTAAAGGAGAACACACTCAAGTATAGGACACTGCACAACAAACTCCAGATGCATTGATCCTCAGTCCTCCCTCCTCTTTTCTTCTTGCTTCCCTCGTAGTAAAGAACTACTGCTCAGACTAGCAAGCACAGATGTGAGTTATGCTAGAGGGCTACAACCCCCACATTACAGACTGTACTCCCCCGCCCCCCCAGCATGGTTGAAGGAGAGGCAAGGCACTGTGAATTGAATGCGGCTTCTGGATTCTCCCTTGCCCGCTGCAGCACTTGAAGGACAAAAATAACCTCTGCTATCATTGCCACTGAAATACCAGTTACCCCTTCAAAGGAGAGGCTTGCATTTGTTTGGCTTGGCAGCCAGGGTGTTAACACAGATGAAAATATCCAAGCAAATCGGTGCCCTGCGGAAGATGAAATGCTTCCGGTGTCAGTTCTCACACGCAATTAAATCTGCCCCGTTGAACATCAGTGCCTTGATGGCTGCTGGTTGCTTTGACCAAGGTATGAGAATGCACTATTTTTAACGGTGAGTTCTTTGCTTTCGCATGCTGGCCTTGCCTACTTTTTCTGGCTGCTGATTTTATGCATTGGCTGCGTTGAGTAAGTTGTCATACATTTATTAAATGATTAAACTGGTATTTTTCAAATGGAATGATGCCTGATTTATTTTCTCTGTTGCGATAATTCACCTGAAGCTTTGTCTGTAGATGGGGAGAAATCTGAATTTAAAATTGCTTGTATTTCAGAAACTAGATTCTAACGGTTTGGTAACTTTTAGTTGTGACATTGCATACAAGCTTGTCTTTTTTTGGTACAATTCATTATTTGGGGTACCAGTCTGACCTGGAGGAATTAAATAGAAGGAAAGAATAGAGTAGCAGTTCAAGATGTCTGCTAGGAGGACATAGTGAGAATGCACATTTGAATGGTTGCCAAATTTGTCGATGAAAAAGGTAATTGACCTCTTAAATGTCCTCCGAAATTCCTCAAGTTGCTAAATAGTAAATGGCTGCACCAGGGGTGAAATTCAAAATTTTCCCCTACTGGTTCTGTGGGCGTGGCTTGGTGGGCGTGGCAGGGGAAGAATACTCCATTCCCATCCCACTCTGGGGCCAGCCAGAGGTGGTTTTTGCCAGTTCTCCAAACTACTCAAAATTTCCGCTACCGGTTCTCCAGAACCTGTCAGAACCTGCTGGATTTCACCCCTGGGCTGCACACTATTGCCAGACATAACCTGGGTCTATAGGACATATATCTGTTCCATGAGTGATGAAATGTGATATGAACAATAGACACTTTCTCTAGACTGGGGAAAAATGAGCCTCTCTTAAAAATACAGGTAGTCCTTGACTTAAAACAGTTCGTTTAGTGACCATTCAAAGTTACACCACCACTGAAAAAAGCGGCTTATGACTGTTTTTCAGTTACCACCTTTCCAGCATCCCTATGATCGTGTGATCACAATTTGGATGCTTGGCAACTGGTCCATATTTATGACCATTGCTGTGTCTCAAGACCATGTGATCCCCTTTTGCGACCTTCTGACAAGAAAAGTCAATGGGGAAGCCAGATTCACTTAAAACAGCCGGGTTACTAACTTATCAACTGCAGTGATTCACTTAACAACTGTGGCAAGAAAGATTGTAAAATGGAGCAAAATTCACTTAACAAATGTCTCACCTAACAACAGAAATTTTAGACTCAGTTGTGGTCGTAAGTTGAATTCAAGACCAATTGTAATTCCAACAAATTTTAACCTAGCAAGCCCTCAGGAACAGAATCTTTCATATTCACTTGAGTTTTCCAGGAACTATTAAAAGCAACCACAGATGTTAAACCATGGCTGGAAAAAAAAAATCAATAGTCATGCAATAATTTTTATTAAGAACAGCTAAAGTAGCATAAACCAATAAAAGCTTTTGAGTATACAGCCAGTGTTTTTAACTATTTAAAAGTTTTCACTCACATGCCATTTGGGCTGTTCCTAATAAAGCTGTCCTGCAATTATAGATGTGTGTCATTGTGATTATCCAAGAATATTCTTTGTATTCTGTTTCTAGCCTTCCTTCAAAAGGCTCCCTAAAAAGCAAGTATTCTCCTGGCTCACTGCGCTGCACTGCTCAGTTGATGCCTTCAAGGTCATCTTGAATTAATTAAACAATTTGGTAGTCTTCAATCATTCTTCAGCTGTCAATAAGTTGGCTTTAATAGCATTATGCTTCTCCTGTGCGCTGCTACGAGAGTCCAAGCAATGGGTTAATCTCGGTCAGATGATCAGGGACTGAGTTTTTTTAAAATTGATTGAAGCACGCCCTCTGTGCACCGCTGGTAAAGCCCCCCAGTTTCAAAACTCAGTCGGTGAGAGGGACATGCTTTTCTTCAGCTCACCAATTTTTTTTTTTGTTTGCAACTTTGCTTGGACTCTTTTTGTTTCCTTTCCTTTTTTGTTCCCTTTGGGAGTGTTTGTTCTGCCTGGGGGTGTGCAGGTTAGTCGGTACGCTGACAAGAACCGCCACCTCCCCACCTCTCGTGTGGCAGTTGGAGTCCCTGCCCCAAGGGGTTATACTCTCCGTGGCTGCCATTGTCTTGGGTCCCTGCCCCGCGGGGTTATACCCCCCCCCATCTTTGTGCCGCTTATTTGAAGTCCCTGCCTCGTGGGGCTATACTTCCCTTAGCCGTCATTGCAGCCCGTTCCCTTCCTGAACGCTGCCTTTCGAGCCGTTTTTAGCGGCCACGTGGTTTGGGGATTCCCTGGCTCCGGGATCACTCTTTTCGGCCGGTTCCTCTTCGGCTTGTCGGGAGAGTGGCTTTGTGTTGTTTTTGGCAGCGTTCCAGCTGCCTGTGCTGCTGCATGCATTGCCGGGCTGATTGCCTCTCCTCTGACTAAGCAGGGGGTTCCCGGTCTTGGCTGCTATTGTCAGTGCCGGCGGCCATTTTGTTTGGTCGTTCTGTGTGCCCCTCGCTTCGTCTAGTGCCGGTGGCCATTTTGGAGGTCCCCTAAGTTCCGGCAGCCATTTTGTTCCACCGGATATGCTCCGTGACTTGGCTGTTCGCCCTCTGCTCGTGTGGGTGTCTTGAGCTCTGTGCAGTGCCTAACATCTGAGCAGCTTTACTTCGGAGGCTTTACTTCGGCCGCGCCATTGTTGAGGCTGGGTGAGTGCTGTTTCTCCAGCAGTTTGGGAAGCTTCCTTACATCGCCTGGCCCTTGGAGACCTGCCCCTGCCTTAATCCGGCCTAAACCTCGTGGCTGCATTTCCACGCTGCCACAGCCCTTGCAATGGCTGATAAGGCTAAGGGAGCTGCTCCTCAGCAGTCATCCAGCTCTACTGCCCCTAAGAAAGCCTCTTCTAAGAGCCATTCTTCTAAGAGCAAGTCTCATTCTACTGAGTCCTCTACTTCTGTGGCATCCATGAAAGACACTGAGCGCAGGCTGAGGGCATTAGAGAAGCAGTTTGAGAAGGCCCAGAAACAGGTCTCACTGTCCGTGCCCCTGCAGGCATCTCCTCAGCCTTTAGCCCAACAGCAGCTTCAGGTTACTCAACCTTCTGTTCTCTCTGGCAATCAGCAACTGGCCACAGGCACGGCTACTGAGGCCGATTGGTCACCAGAACATCAATCAGGAGCTCATCCTCTTCATGCTGGGGAGACTTCTGCGCAAGTTCACCAGTCTAGTGGCGCCATTGCCTTGGGGACCACTTCTGTCTCTGGTGGGGTTTCTCCTGCGGCAACCTTCACCCCCACAGCGGCGGGCCTTCACCAGGGGGGGGATGCTTGGCAGAAGCTTCCCCCAGCATTGCAAGATATGATTGCTAATGCCTTTTCTCAGGGCATCGCTATGGGTATTCAACAGAACTCTGCCTGCTCCGCTGTTGCAGCCCCTATGCAAGGTGTCTGGCATCCGGCTGCCGATGATTTCTCCTGCCATTCTTCTGAGGTGGGTGAGACGTCTTTACATGGTGAGGCCTCATACCATGGTGAGGGCAGTGTTCTTGAGGAGGAGTTTTCTGATGATGAGGGCATCATTCCGGACCAACCGGTTTTTACCGGGCTCTTTAAGCCGGCTCTCTTTAAGACCTTGTTACGCAAGGCCAAGCTCACTGCCAATTTGGACGTTGCTGCCCAGTCGGCTGACCAATTGGTGGGATTTGACCCAGCGGCGGGCCTTTTCTCTGAACTGGAGAGGGAGACCGAGTATCTACCGTCCTCTAAGTTGTTCATCGAGACGATCAAGAGGGCCTGGGGACAGCCAGCCACCGCGCCCGGTCCCACCTCGATGGAGCGTAAACTCTACGGGTTTGGGTCGGATATTGATGACCTTCTGCAGCTTCCGACGGTGGATGCTCCCATCGCGAACTTGGTGTCTTCAGCAGTGATGCCTTCTGAGGTGGCAGACGGCCTTAAACCTGATGACCATAAGGCTGAATCCGTCCTGCGAAAGTCTCACCAAGCGGCGGCTTGATCTATCAGGGCGGCCACTGCTGCATCTTTCTTTAACCGCACTTCCATCATGTGGATTAGGGAGATGCAGTCTTGCCTGGGACCCGAGGACGCCCGTCTCCGTCAGGACCTCACTAAGTTGCTAGCGGCGGCAGAATTCTCCGCCGATGCAACGCTCAATGCGGCCAAGTTCGCTTCCCGGGCCCTGGGGACAACTGTCGCGTCTCGCAGGATGTTATGGCTGTGCAATTGGTCGGCTGACACGCGCTCCAAATGGCGTCTCACTGCCGCTCCCTTCGCTGGCACCCGACTTTTTGGCGAACCCCTGGATGCTATCCTCGTGGAGGATAGGGACAAACGCAAAGTGCTTCCCAGGGTTCACAGGAGAGCTGACCGCCGTTCCACTCCATATTTTCACCGTCAGCCCTTTCGGCCTGAGTCTTCCTTTGGGGGTCCCCAACCCCAGAGGTTGTATTACCAGGGGTCCGACCGTTGGGACCGTTCTACCTCCAGAGACAGAGGCCGCCCCTTTTCCCAGAATAGACATCCCTTCAGAGGCTCTGGATCTAGGGGTTTCGGGAGGTCCAAATGACTCCTTCGTGGATGTTCCCATCGGGGGCAGGCTCCAACACTTCGCCGCCCAATGGGAGACTACGTCTTCAGACTTGTGGGCCGTTCAAACCGTCCGCTTCGGCCTCAGGATCGAGTTTGTCACCCGTCCTCCCTCCAGATTTGTCCGTTGCTCCGTTCCGCACGACGCCTCCAAACGCGCGTTGATGGATGCAGAGATCCACCATCTTCTTCGGATAGCGGCCATAGAGAGGGTGCCCCGGGGTCAAGAGAGGCGGGGGTTTTACTCCGTTCTCTTTCTTGTTCCAAAGAACTCGGGGGGCTGGAGGGCCATACTCAACTTGAAGCAGCTCAATGCCTTCGTCGCGTACAAGCGCTTCAAGATGTACTCCCTGAAATCCATCTTGGGGTGCATCAGGCATCGGGACTGGCTCACCTCCATCGACCTCAAGGAGGCTTACCTCCATGTTCCAGTGTGCCCATCCCATCGAAAGTTTCTGAGGTTTTACTACAGGGGGGCTCACTACCAATACCGAGCCCTCCCATTTGGCCTTTCCTCGGCCCCCAGGACTTTCACCAAGCTGCTGGACGTGGTGGCGGCATCCCTCCGGCCTCGTCCATTGCGTCTCCAATGTTATCTGGACGACATCCTGATCCAGTCGACATCGCCACATTGGGCTTACGACGATCTCCGTTATACGGTCTTGACGCTGCAGGCTCACGGCTTCTCGGTGAATTTTGCCAAAAGTCACCTGACTCCAACCACCTCCCTGCTGCACCTCGGGGCCGTCATAGACACCGAGACATGCGAGGTGTTCTTATCTCCCGAACGCAGGGACCGTATCGTCTCCCTCAGCACGACGGTTCGACATCTCCGTCGAGTGCCGGTGTCAACGCTGTCCCAGCTACTGGGCCAGTTTATTTCATGCATCGGAATAGTTCCCTGGGTGCGTTTGCATGCTCGGCTGCTCCAGTGGTTTCTTCTCCCATTCCAGCGTCTTGGCACCAGCCATTCCAACACCGTGGTCCAGGTGTCCTCCGTTGTCCTTCGATCCCTTGCCTGGTGGACTTCTCCTGCTCTACTGAAGGGCTGCTCCTTCCTGGAGCCCTCCAGGGTCACTGTTACGACCGATGCAAGCCTTTTCGGATGGGGGGCGCACACGGGATCTTTGTTGGCCCAGGGACGCTGGACTCCGGCAGACCTAGCCGATGCCAGCATCAACTTGCTGGAACTGCGGGCGGTTGCCCTGGCCTTACGACGTTTCGAATCCACTCTCCTGAATTGTCATGTTCTTGTCCTCACGGACAATGTAGCCACCCGCTCCCATGTCAATCGGCAGGGGGGCACGAGGTCACGTCGCCTCATGCGGGAAGCGGAGGTCCTCGGTCACTGGGCGGAGTCGCATGTTCTGTCTCTCAGGGCAGAACACATCTCGGGGGTCTGCAACCAACGGGCGGATTGGCTGAGTCGGACCACAGTGGACCAGGCGGAATGGCGGCTTCATCCAGCGCTTTTCCAGGATCTGTGCCAGCGGTTTGGCCACCCACAGGTGGATTTGTTTGCAACTCCCATCAACGCACAGTTACCGAGGTTCTACTCCAGGTTTCCAGCTCCGGGGGCAGAGGGTGTCAATGCCCTCCGCTGTCCCTGGCCTCAGGGGCTGCTGTATGCATTTCCGCCCCTTCCACTCATTCCGCGTGTTCTCCGGAAGTTGATGACGGAGCGTGCGGACATCCTGCTCGTGGCACCCCATTGGCCCTGTCGGCCTTGGTATGCGGACCTGGTGGATCTTTCAGTGTCCCCCCCATGGCGGATTCCGGATTCAAGGGTCTCCCTCAGTCAGGGGGCTCTTCTCCACCCAGAGCCCCAATGGTTGCATCTGACCGTCTGGCACTTGAGGGGGAGCTCTTGAGAGTGGACAATCTGCTGGACGACGTGATCATCACCATTCAGGCGTCCAGACGGGAGTCGACTCGCCGTATTTACAATTCAACATGGGTGGCCTATTGTTCCTTTTGCCACCGATCACGTTTCGATCCCCTGGCCCCTTCCATTCCACAGATCCTCATCTTTCTTCAAGCGGGCCTTTCGAAAGGTCTGGCTGCTAACACTCTGCGTCGACAGGTCGCGGCCTTGTCAACGGTCATCAAGATGGACAACCTGAGGTCCTTGTCTTACCACCCGAGCATTAGGAGTTTCCTCAAGGGTGCGACCAATCTGAGGCCTCCCACGGTTCACAGATACCCTACCTGGGACCTGTCCCTTGTTTTGGACTCACTTACCTCTTCACCATTCGAGCCCCTGCGCTCTGTCTCCCTCTGTTTCCTGTCCATCAAGACGGCCTTTTTCGTCGCCGTCACCTCCGCTAGGCGGGTCTCCGAGCTGTCGGCGCTGTCAGTGAGGGAGGATTTGTGCCGCTTCCATCCGGACAGAGTGGTCCTTCTTCTCGACCCTTCCTTCATTCCGAAGGTCAACTCCTGCTTCCACCGGGCTCAGGAGATCATTCTTCCGGACTTCTGTTCCAACCCCCGCCAACTGTTGGAGCATCGGTGGCACAAGCTGGATGTCCGGAGGGCCCTTCGGATTTATGTCAGGCACACTGCTTCGTTTCGGCGTTCAGAGGCTCTTTTTGTGGCGTTTCAGCCGGCGTCCATGGGGCAAAAGGTGTCTTCGCAGACTATTAGCAGATGGATTAAGGCGTGCATTGCCCATGCGTACGAGTCCCGGGCCACCCCAGTTCCGCCCCGCCTGACGGCGCATTCCACCCGCAGTGCGGCCACCTCGGCGGCCTGGGCTACACAGGCCTCCCTCGAGGACATCTGCCGGGCGGCCACCTGGTCCACCCCTTGCTCTTTTGTGAAGAACTATAAACTGGACTCCTTTGCGTCTGCGGAGGCGGCCTTCGGTAGACAGGTGCTCCAACAAGTCTGCTCTACTGTATCTGCCCTGGACCGGCCTTCTCCCGCCCCTGACTCTTGAGCTTGGGTATATCCCATTGCTTGGACTCTCGTAGCAGCGCACAGGAGAAGTGCCGTTGGCTTACCTGAACGGTCTTCTCTGTGCGCTGCGTAGAGAGTCCAAACCCGCCCTGACTGCTTCGGTCCAGGGTTCTTTGGTTTTCTGCACGTCCTTCTTTTTCTTCATTTTGAAACTGGCGGGCTTTACCAGCGGTGCACAGAGGGCGTGCTTCAATCAATTTAAAAAAAACTCAGTCCCTGATCATCTGACCGAGATTAACCCATTGCTTGGACTCTCTACGCAGCGCACAGAGAAGACCGTTCAGGTAAGCCAACGGCACATCTATATTAAGATTGAATGACAACTACGGGCACTGAAGTTTTGCTTACGCGCATACACACATTACACGCATACACACACTACGCGCATACACACATACCCTATTTTACCAATTGCTCAGTCTTAGTTTGCCCTGCTGGTTTAACTGAACTTATTTTATTGTTTCACCAAAAAATGCTTTTGCAAATCAGTTTATTAGGAGAAGTAAATTTCTAGAAACCTACAAAATTAGACCGGAGTTGCCAATCGTTCTTTAACCTTTTAAAAGGGGAAGCATTATTTTTTGATACAGCAAAGATGTTTGCATCCCCTTTTACTGTTGCTTGTGAAAATATGCAGACCTCACTCTTGGGGGTTGGGTGGGGGCAGTTGATGTGATAGAGGGAAAGAAATCTGACATATTTGGGTCAGTGAGAAAGAGGGAAGCAGAGCTTTCATTTGGTTGCCCAAGAAATCATTAAGATGGGGCTTAGAAAAGCCCCCTCCCTCCATATTTGATCATCCAGGCAAGTAGCAAAAAAGGTGATGGAGGTATTTGACCCTCGCACCGGCAACCCTAACTCAAAGATATTCACTCGAAATAGGTGGAGTTGCACACTGAAAAATGAAAATTGATGCCGTGTGGTTTACGTTTAAAGGTAATCGAAATGAAATGGGGTGAATGTGGTTGCTTTCTGATTGTGTCTTTAATCGGGTCTCCCCTTTGTCATTTTAAAACGTTCAGCTGGCTCTTTTGGAAGCAACTTGTGTTTTGACCTATGGTCCCAGTACTACAAGCTATGAAGCTCACAAGTCGAGAGAGAGAGAGAGAGAGAGAGAGAGAGAGGGAGAGAGAGAGAGAGGGAGAGAGAGAGAGAGCGAGGGATGAAGTGA
>QLTV01000785.1:179408-190633 GCA_003457575.1 Thermophis baileyi | reverse complement strand
GAGAAGGGGAGAGAGAGATAGGGGGAGATAGCACTACCAGACGGGTGCAGGGTGGAGAAAGTCGTGGTAGTTTATATCAGGTTGGAACTAGAAAGAGATTAACCTTTGTATGTAAATCATATATAGGTAGTCCTCAACTTATACTCATAATTGATCCCAGAAAATGGTCATAAAATGGGTCACCACACAAACACGTCAAATTTTACCACCTTTTTTTGCAGCAGTCATTAAGCGATGGTGCAAGTGGCTGTAATTACTGACCCGTTACCAGGCACCCAAAACGTGATCATGTACCCTGAGAGGGTGGAGGGCTTTGGAATCTAAGTCTTAAGTAGCCCTGGGGAGGTCTGTTGCAACTTTGAACAGTCACTAGGTGACCAGTCGTAAGTCTGTAACTACCTGTATCCTATTTCTAGATTCATTTCTCCCTTCTTTGTGGACAATAAACCAGGTCCTTTATGACTCTGGTCATATTCTGAGACCTAGAAATCTTGTACCTTCTGGCAATTTGGCTTTGAAAGTTTACAAAATGTGTGTTGAGAAAGGAGAACAATAGTTGTTTTTGCTCTTTCCTTTCCTCCTCCTCTTCCTGTGCACATTATTGTTCACCAACAAACAAACTGCCTAGGACCTTCTACCTCTTTATTTTATTGTAGGTCCGAAATCTAATGTTGAAAAGGGTTTCCAGTCCCCCATGGCTCTTGGATTTTTCAGCTGCATTTTATCCTATGGTCCTTTGAGATTTCATTCATTGCATACCTGTGAGAACACAAATTGCTACGTTGTGCTGTTTGTAAGAAAAAGCGAAATTGGTACTGTCAGTGAAGGCCAATTCTGGGGAATAAGCAACAGCTTGAGTTTTCTGCCTCTTTTCTACACTTCTTCTTCATTGGCTGCAGGATTGTGAAGAACAGACGTGTGTCTGTGTGTGATAGAAAAGGAAGGTGCCCATTTTGTACCTCTGGTTCCTGAAGTATGAAATGGAAGTCACCCAAGCCATGTTTTGAGCAGTTGCTACATGTTGTTGAACTGTTTTACTTTGTGATTTTTCCCTTCTTTCCTTAAACCATTGTGTGAATGTAAAAGCTCTTGTGATTCTTCCAAAGAAAACATGCTTTGAAAAGGAAGTAGGATAAGGAAGTGAGCAATTCATAATTTGCACCTTGCAAACTCTTCCACACCAGTGTCTTCAATATCATTACACCTCTGCTTTTCCACTAAAAAATAATGCCAAACCATAAACTAGGTACCGTATGTACTGGCATAGCCTGCAAATATCAAAACTCGAGGATGATT
This sequence comes from Thermophis baileyi, assembly GCA_003457575.1. Lineage (NCBI taxonomy): Eukaryota > Metazoa > Chordata > Lepidosauria > Squamata > Dipsadidae > Thermophis > Thermophis baileyi. Next base: position 189,337 of record QLTV01000785.1, on the reverse strand, counting down.
AAAAAAAAAACCTACCCCAATAAAACCAGATTGGATTATTAAGATCTATAGAGAGGTCAGCAATTGTGGCCCCTTCCTCAGCTGTCAATAGTTTTTCCTACTGGCTCTTAAGCTAAAGAAAGCAGGAGAAGAAACGTTTCAGATAGCAATAAACACTCACTTCCAAATTAAAGCTTAAGTTGGCCATGAACTTAAGGATTCTTAGGGAATTCTTTGCTGGGAATTCTGCAGGTAGCACCAGGGATGGGTTCCGGATTCAGGTACTGCCGGTTCGCTCAGGGATGCGTAGAGATGTGAAGGCCCGGAAAAAACCCGGAAAAATTCGGAAAAAACCCGTTTTTTTTTCCGTTCTTTTCCTGAAGGCTTTTTTGTTTTTTTCCAAAAAATTGAAAAAAGAAAAAAAAACATTGTGGAATATTTTATTTTAACATGATGAATAAAATATTGAACCCTCCACTGCAAGAACAGTATGCATTTCTTCCTTGTGATAATTGTTTGGCTACACTATATTTTTAATATGCTAGTTGTGATAATTTTATGCCAAGTCAAATTGTCCATAGTCATATTTTATGTTCCTAAAGTAACAGAATGACTTTCAATCTTAAAAAGACAAAAAAGTGCTAATGTAGCATTTTTTTCAATTTTTCCGAAAATTTCCATTCCCCCCCCCCCAAAAAAACCGGAAAAAAACCGAGTTTTTTTCCGAGCTTCAAAATTTCCGGAAATTTTACATCTCTAGGGATGCGCCACGCGGGCGCGCGTACGCATGCGCAGTACTTTAAAAAAGCTTCTGCGCATGCGTAGAAGCATAAAACAAGATGGCGCTGCCAAGAGAACCGGCTCGGGGGCGTAGCAGGCCTGGGTCGCTGCTGGTTCCAGCGACCCAGGCCGCCATGTTACTAACGGTTCTATAGAACCGGTCTGAACCGGTAGGAATCCACCTCTGGGTAGCACTCACAGGACATCTGAAGGCAAGTTTGGGATGTGTCATTGGGAGTTGCAAGTGGTATTTAAGATCTTATCGGCATTTTGATGACAACTGATGAAGTTCGGTGGGAAGGGCAGCTTCTTCCCCCTTTTCCTGAGTTTATTTCCCAGCCATGGCTCTGTTGAGTTGTAAGCATGGGTGTGGAAGGGTGCCATACTTGGAATCAAATCATGTTTGGGGTCTTGGTTACTCTCATAATTTGGACATTGCTGGCTAGGTGTAAAACCCGGATCTACCCACAGGATGAGAAGGAGAGCAAATTTTATATCATTACAACAGTTTGCAGAGGTAGTATCTTAAAAATGAGCCCTTTGCCGCATAGAAGCAGCTGCCAGAATATCAATCAATCAATCAATTCTGTTCAATGTGGTCAGACACCATTACAAGCAGAGTGCTCTTATGAATGAACGGATGAATGATTTATCTTAATAGATGTAGATGATGAAATCAAGTTTAAGGCAGAGTCAGAATACATTTATAAAACAACTTTATTTATTTATTAAATTTATTCACTTCCCATCTTGCTGTCCTGCAACTCTGGGTGGCTTACAATAAAACAATATTATAAAAGATTAAAACCATAAGATAAATACCAGGAAATAGCTAAGAGAGTTGGGTGGTATACAATAGAGTGGAGGTGGGATTGTTGAGCATCCGTAAGGGAAGTCTAGGCTCAGCCTATATTATACTATAAAAACTAAAATTATATTAAATGCGAATACGTCTAAAATGGCAAAGTAATATTTAAACTTTAAATGAATTACAGTTACATGGAATGCATAGTGGAAGACTGGCCCATCGGGATCAGTCTTCCACTAGGATCAGGCACAAAATCAGAATAACTGCCAGGATAGCTAAATTTGACTATGGCCATGCGTCCCCACATGAGGCATTTGGAGCAGGGTGGATTTGATTTAAATCAAGTCGATTTAAATCATGATTTAAATCACTAGTAAAATGATTTAAATCAACTTGATTTAAATCATAATTTTTAAAGAGCAACTGTCATTTCTGTCCCGCAGCGGCTCCTCCTCTGACCTGCTGTTGACTCACCGACAGTCCCAATATTGCGGGAATATACAGCCTCATGCTACATAACTATTTATTTATTTATTTATTTATTTATTTATTTATTTATTTAATTAATTAATTAATAAAATTTGTATGCCTAATAACTAAGCTCCATTTCATGCTGAATAAACTAAATTATTAATGTATCTTAAATAGAAAACTAACTTTAGATAGATTTTTACTCCAAAAGCATTTTATTAAAATAAATTTGGTAAAAATAAAAAAAATTGATTTAAATTTTAAAAAAATCTGATTTTTTTTTAATTTTTTTTAAAAAGTCATTGATTTTTATCCACCCTGATTTGGAGGCTATATTGTGAATGGTCTTCAAAATGTCTACTGAGAAGATCTGCCTGTTTGTGAACACAGCTGCCATGCAATGCAGTGCTTACCAGAATATCGTCCTGCCTAGCTCCCACTCTTACTTTGTCCTTTTTCTGTTGACATCCTTCCAAATAAAGATTTTTGTAAAACTTTCAATAGGATTTTTGGATATAAAGAGGATGCTAGAGCTTTGTTCCTTGCCAGCTTCCCTTTTTTAAAATTGTTACTTGGAAGAGATAGTTAGGCACCTTGACACTAAGCCATAAACCATTGATCGGTTTTGACTTAGCTTGTTTTGTGAAAAGCAATTTATTTGCAAACCACGTTTAAATAAATGTGGTTTAAGAAATGGGAAGAACACAGCCACTGTGTTCAATTGACACTGTTGGATTAATGTCAGTGTGCAAAACTTTCGTAATACCCATGGATCAGTAAACCAGGATTTTAGTGAACTTGACTTACTATTATTATTATTAGTGATCTTGTGCAGGTGCTAACTACAACCTAATCATTCCTCTTTGACTTACCCCACAAAGCAGAAATCTTTATTTTGGTATTCTGCCAGAACCAGGGCTTCTTCTTGTTGTGAACATTTATAAATAAGGAAACCTAAACCAAGATTTGCTTTAGATTTAGGAATCTTGCCTTGGAAGGGATATAAAAGAAACACTAGTTAGATGACATGTCTGGCTTGTGTGATTAATTGCATAGGTGAAAGTAACCAAAAACAGGAACAACCAGGATACAGGCACATACGTTCCTAGAACCTTACCATTCTCTGCTCAGCCATAGTGCTTATTTTGACTGATTATGTGCCATCAAGTCAACTCTTAACCATCATATAGATCAATATTCTGTATGATGATCCTCTCCTAACTGTAGAAGACAAACAGTCTGAGCCTGTGTGCGTATGCGTGTGTGCGTGTGCGTGTGTCAAATTTGGAATGTCTATTCCCCTGTAAGAGTCCTAATTCCAGCTCCAGTTGAAGTCCGTTGACTTATCTGGCATCAATTTGCCTTGACCATTAGTAGTTCAGATTCTTGTGTATAGGTAGCATGAAATAAACTTGTAGTACTTTTGAACTCTATCCTGGTTCCTGACTTCTTGTGCCTGACACTAACCTGGTCTTTCAGATCTTCCAATGGTGCATCCAGATGACTACTGTAACTGAGTCTATCTACCTTCCTGCTGGATGTCTTCTTCTCTTTCTTCCCACCTTTCGCAACATCAGAGCCTTCTCCAGAGAGCTAGATCTTTGCATGATGTGTCCAAAGTAGGGTACTCTGATCCTGGTGATTTGTGTCTCGAGTGAGATCTCTGGGTTGATTTGTTCAGTGATCCCATTGGTTTGTTTTCCTGGCTGTCACAGTATTCTTAGGAATCTTCTCCAACACCATAGTTCAGAAGCATCAATACTCTTCCCATCCAGCTTCTTCCAAGTCCACGATGCTAATACCTAGAATTGAATGTTCATTAAAAATTGTAACCTGTGTCTTTTTGCTCTTTATTGTACAGCTGACATAATATCTACAGTAGAATTTAATCATTCTGGAGAATTGCTAGCGACGGGAGACAAAGGCGGTAGAGTTGTCATATTTCAACAAGAGCAAGAGGTAAGGTTTTCATTTTCTCCTTTTTTGTAGTTGCTCCAAAGTAGAATTGATTTAGTCATAAAAGTGCCACTTGCCCTATTTGATATGATTGAGTTTAGGTACAAAAAAATGGTCAAAAGTTTCTCCTCACATTACAAATGCAGTTGTGCTTGTTTACATAGTAATTCCATTGCATTCACTTGGATTGTGGCTAGACCTGCATAGGTAGAATTACAGGAAATAGTGACAAACATAATTATAGAATCACATACTATGTTTGTTTGTTTGTTTTCTTGCTTGCTTGCTTGCTTAAGAAAGACCAATGTCATCTGACAATTGGAAATGAATGAGACTTGATTTCTTAGGAACCTTTATGTTTAATATTTAAAAGTACAGGTTGTCTTTGACTTACCACCTTAATGGAACCTGGAATTTCTGGCATATGTGATGACGGTTGTTAGTTGAGGCATCCATGTAATCAACCTGATTTTATGACTTTTTTTTTGTTTTTTTGCAGCAGTTATTAAGCAAATCCATGCTTAATAACTGCTAAATGGGCGAATTTTTTGTTGGAAACCAAAAGTGTACAGGTCTATCTGTATATCCTGTATGTAAATGCAGAATAAAATAATCTGTGATTTTGGCTTAGGGTATATCTAGGGCTTGGGGGTGGGAGATTAAAAAAGAAATAGGAAAAAGCCAATATTGGATCCTTTGTGAAATAATGATGAGCCTTGTGGTATATTGAAGTACCTGCTGTTTGAAATACCATACTCTTCCTCCTCCCCCCTCCTCCTGCAGTTGGTCATGACTTTGTTGGTATTCTGGAAAGCCTTAAAACATGGCTTTTTTCCCCAGGCCTGATGGTTGAAGGTTAATAAAGCCCATGAAAAGGTATCTGTTGTTGTGATTGTTGTCCTTGGCTGCTACTCTAGGTATATTTACTGTTTTTGCTATTGATTGCTTTGTTGAGTTTAAGTTGGTTATGTCAGGTGTGAAAGACCTGGTCCATACGTGAAGGTCCAATTAAACTGATTTATTACCACTCATGCCTATGCACACAAATCTTCTCAACTAAACAGTTAGCATCTGCTTGAAGTTAGATAAGGGTCAACATAATTCAAAGGAGATTGGTCTGCTTGTAGCTACATAGGGATTCTAGGTTGATCCCTCTTTTAAACTCCATCCTAGGTTCTGCCACTCCTCCTCCTACAGGTTCAACACTAAGAGTCACTGTTGAAAGAGGGACAACTATGTCAATCGATTAAATAAATCAATAGCCAGCCCTTCTCCCAAGAGCTGAAACAGCCATTGTGTTTGGCAAGTCATGGTTTCTGCTGCTGTCTGATGCACAAATCCAAATAATTGTGGCTTATACATCAAACGTTAGTTCAAAGAGATTAGGATAACAGTGGGTCAAGCTGAGACATCCAATGCCTTTTGGGATCAGGGCAGTGTAACTGGCGAAGGGATGTAGCTGAGTGTGGAACCAGGCCTCTCATAGGACCAGGGCTCTATTTCATTAGTTGAAATTTTCATTCAGAGGCTATTGGGGGACGGACCAAATGAGACTTTGAAATGTGCCTTCCGTTGCTGCCAAAGCAGAATTCTTGAGTGATGCTGTCCAACTTCCATACACTTGGCATGGTTGAGCATTCTGGAGGATGGATAACCCCTGAAGACCCCTGGCTAGGAGAATCCCATGCTGCCTAAAGCAATCCTCTTGATACTGTAGGAAGCATTTTCTGTGCTGTTGACTTTGTAATCTGTCACATATATGTCTTTTTCATCACATCACGGTCATCTAGATCCAGGCCATTACTCATAGCCTATTAAAACAAAGCCCCCCCCCTTTTTTTTGGCTTGTGGATGATGATCAAGTTTCAACATAATGTTCTTTTGTTCTGGTAACATCCTTCTCCAGACTCTTATTTGTGCCCATAATAGGATGCCCTACTTTGGCTTCCTCCCACAGTAAGAAGCACTCATATACTACCCAGGAGATGAGGAGGCACTGAATACATGTGGGCATGGAAGAGATTTCTCTTTTGAATAGCAAGTGTTCTCCCCAGGTTTTCATTAAGCAGCTTTGAAAGTATCTGACTAAAGATGGCCTTCAAAAGTCGTGAGTCTCTAGATACTCTTCCATTGTTGCATAGAAGGCTCCAACAATTATTAGTGTGTCTGTGTGCAACTCTGAAAGGGAAAGCGTTTTCAATAGGATGTTATAACTGTTTGCAGTGCAAGGAGACAATCCTAAGATATGCATGCAAACCTCTTAGTAAATATTTTTATCTTCGTACTTCATAGTGCTCATCTGAAAATATTTGAATTAAAATGCACATTTTTCATGAGCATCCCCCCGTTTTCAGGTTTAGTCTAAAAATCTCTAGCTTCCCTGATGCATCAGGAACGAAAAGTCCTTGAATTAGTTGATTTTAATCTGGGTTGCAGAGATCGGTCTCAATCTACAACCATTCTTTTAGTGACTATTCAAATTAAAATGGCACTGAAAAAAGTGACTTACGACCAGTTCTCATACTTATGACCATCGCAGCATCCCTACAGTCAGGTGATCAAAATTCCAGTACTATTTATGATAGTTGCAGCATCCTGCGTCCTATGCGACCTTCCCAGCTAGCTTCCAACAAGCAAAGGCAACGGAGGAAGCCAGCTTCATGAGTCACTGAACACCTGCAGTGATTTGCTTAATGACCATAGCAAAAAAAGGACATAAAATTGGGTGCATCTCACTTAACAATCGCCTTGCGTAGCAATGGAAATTCTGGTCCCCAATTGTGGTTGTAAGTTGAGGACTGTCTGTACTACTTAAAGTTACAAAGTAGGTAGAACTTGGAAGAACTAGCCGCCTTCTCCCGGAAATCTCTCCCATCCCAGAAGATAGATTGGCTAGATCAGTGATGGCTAACCTTTTTGTTGTTGCGTGCCGAAAGCGTGCCCACACCCATAATACAATGCGCATGTGACCTCCCCCTGTGTGCCCTGCCCCCTGCACATGTGCGCTACCCCCCCTGCATGTGCCCTGCCCCCGCCCTCACCCATTTTTGGCTTCCAGGTTGCTGCAGGAGGCTTTCCAGGCCCAAAACAGGGCACAGGGGATCCTCGCGCGGCACCCCTGCGCCCCATTTTGGCTTCCAGGCTGGTGCAGGAGGCCTTCCAGGCTCAAAATGGGGCACGGGGGGGAAGCGGGAGCCACGCACGCACCCCCACGCCCCCGTTTTGGGCCTGGAAGGCCTCCTGCACCAACCTAGAAGCTAAAACGGGGCACGGGGTTGCCGCGCAAGGCCCCAAAATGCAATGCGAGCGCCCCCGCGCATGTGCCCAGCCCCCTGCGCATGCGCACTCATGTCCCCAGCATGCACCCCACCCCGCGCATGCATGGCAGAGACCTGAAGACCAGCTGGGGCGACGGCTGGCGTGCCCGCAGAGAGGGCTCTGCATGCCACCTGTGACACACGTGCCATAGGTTCGTCATCGCGGGGCTAGATTATAGAAGCTCTTTGCCTATGCAGAGAGCTTCTTGTTGACATCCTTCCCCTTAGGTTCAAGTAGTACAGCTTAGGAAAGGGCTTGCTACTCTTGCTAGTGATATCAGTGATATCCAGAGAGGTCAGATGATTTGCATGTCCTCTTCTGGGGTAGGAGAAGAGCAGGCAGAACTGGAGGGCGGAGTTAAACATGTCATCAGCTTAGAGTCCTTACTTTCCTGCAAATGATCCAAGTCCACCCTTTCTTGAATCCGTTGACCCTTATCTAGCACCAATGTAGTGCTGACCATTGTACCATTCTTGTGTATAGGTTTGAATAAATCTTCTGTGCTGCAACTTAACCTACGGTCTTGACCCTTTGCACTTCACATTAATCTTGTTTAACTTCGCCCCCAGCTTGCTCTTTTCTTACATCTGGTTCTTAAATTCTCTGGGTATCTCAGTGAAGTCTTACATTTCAGGTTGTACATTGGAGAACGTGTGGGAAATGCTAAGTTTAATACTGTTACTATAGTGGACATTTTCCATGAAGACCCAGATAATGCAGTAAGGATAGGAAACTGGTTCTGGTCCAGGAGCTGGGTCTATCTTTCATCTGCTTTAGGAGGCCATAGTGATGTCAGGGGTGGAACATAATGAAGGCAGTCCCCTTCCTGCCTACCACTCATGTCTCCCCCTTCAAGCCAAAAACTATATGATGTTTTTGCTCTCTTGTCATACTTTTGATTTTCCAGGTACAATACCTGGAGATAATTTGCTTGCGTTCTTTCAGGAAAACGTAAATAGCTGAACAGTAGATCTTGTAACAGAGAGGATTTAATATTGTAAGCATCGCTTGTGTGTGTGTATGTATGTGTGTATAAGGAAACAATGGATAACAATTCTGTGCTTATAGATTTAATTTAAAAACATTCAGTTTGCAATGATATCAGGTCTCTGTGTTTATTAATTGATACATTCTTCTGAAAGAAATACTGGGAAGTGTAAAATATTTTATGTGCTGTATAGACGAGTGGGAAGGTTATGAGTTTGTCTTTCACGTAGACTTAAGGTAATCTTCTAGTGCCACCTCGTGGTCACAGTGCTGGGGACAAGTCTCTCAGTGCAGTCAGCCTACCCCATATTTCTCTTTTAACCTATAAAATGACAAAAAGAATATTAGTTATTATGCTGGTTCTTTCCTGGGGGCATCCAGGATATCTGGATATATCCCAAGACACCAATGATCAATTCTTAACTGAGTTACTGGAAACACTTATAAGGTTCAGATGTAATGCTAGCTCCAGCTGTTTCTTGACATGCTAACTGATATTTCATACATGAATTGTAATGTGGATACCAATAAAGGAGAATATTTGTAGCTCAGGGTTGAAATGTGGAGTCCTTGGTGCTCTCTGAGCTTGATTGTTTTCTTGAAGACATTTCATTACCCAAACTAGGTAACATCATCATCAATGTGAATTTTGTTGAATATGCTGAGGATTGCAGATAGGTAAGGCAGTGACAGTGGTCAATTGGGAACAGAGCGGTACCCATCTTAAAACCTAATTTGAGCTTATTTCTCTCTCCTTCTTAAAGCAAGTAAATTATTTAAGAGGGAATCATCTTGGGTGCTTGCAGAAGATGTACCCATATTGTAATGATGTTCAAGCAAGATTAGCCACAAAAGCGTCAGTACTTGGACTATATGGACTACAGATGTTTGGGTTTTTCCCTTCAGCTTTGGACAAGCAAGATTCTTCTCACTTATCGGGGTGTGGTTGTGTGTGCGGATAATACCCCTGGGAATTAAACTTTTGCCTTCCCCTTTTCTCCTTGAAGTTATTTGAGGTGATGATAAGTTCACTTATTAATAAATATTACAATAAAAAATAAAAATCTAAATATCTTCTGGTATTGACCTTAGCCTAGTGGGAGCATAGTCCTTCATCAATCTGTTCTCTTTCCCAAATCTATGGAGGACTAGTTATCTCACCTTTGCTCTTCCTGACTTTCACAACTGAGATATTACCTGGATTTTTCACTAATCTTGATTTAAATTTTATCTTCTGTGCCTTGAGCTCAGAAACGTGTGAAATCCTTCAAAGCTATCCTTGTCTTCAGATAAAGCAATGCCAACAATTTATTCACCACCTTTCACAGGGGTGCGAGTGCCCAATTGATACTTAGCTCAAGTATTTAAACTTACATTCTTTTAATGTTCTCTGAAATGGTGTAGGGTCCCCTGCTTGAGCATGGGGTTGGACTAGAAGACCTCCAAGGTCCCTTCCAACTCTTGTTATTCTATTACTTTATTTATTAAGCAAATGTATACCAACTCTGGTGATGGCTTAAAACAGTGGTTCTCAACCTTTGTAATGCCGCGACCCCCCTGCGACCCCCCCCCCACCCCCCTGACCCCCCCCCCGCCCCCGCGGCCCCCCCCCCCCGGGGGCGGGGGGGCC
>QLTV01000785.1:110580-179325 GCA_003457575.1 Thermophis baileyi | reverse complement strand
TCGTCGGAGAGCCGGTATCGACGGCAGCGTGAGGCGCCGCCCACCCACCCGGACGCCGCCATTTGGGTTCTTTTACCCTCTGCGCATGCGCAAAATGGTAGAAGAACCCAAATGGCGGCGTCCGGGCTACCAGCTGTCCGGCGACCCGCAGGCACAGCCGAACCGGGACCTTTTCACCCCTGCAGTGACGGTGGCACCAAGATGGCGGGCTAACGTGCGCGGCGACCCCTGTGAAATGGTCGTTCGACCCCCAAAGGGGTCGCGACCCACAGGTTGAGAACCGCTGGCTTAAAACTTTAAAATTTCACAATGGAAGAACCCATAAAGCCCCATCCCCCACCAGCGGCAACCACACAATCCACCAACCACTTGATTGGCTTTGTTTCAACCTGGTATCCCAAGGCCTGCTGACAGAACCATGTCTTCAGAGCTTTCCAGAAAAATATCAGGGCCACTTTTGCTGACTTTTTCCTTTTTCTTGTTTTAAGGATGATGTCAGAGTGGTTGTCTTTTGTTATACAAAGCCTATTCATGCCCTTCACTTTGTTGTAAATCTTTTACTGTCTCCCTTTGTACCATTCACGGTAATTTAAACCCTCTTAATGGGGGAGGGGAAGGAATTTCTACCAGAACTTCCTTCCAAGATTTAACATTATTCTTGGCAATTCTTTATTAAACCATCTACTTGCTGGTTAAATTACAATAAAATGTAATTTAATAAAATGTTTTATTTAGCGTTTCTTTCTTAGACGTTTTAAATTTCTACTTGTGTTGTATTAATTAACATTTCTGTTGGTGTTCTCAGTTACAGTCTATCATTCATACAGTAAATATTTTCTGATTTTGATTCTAAAATGGTACCTTGTGAGCTTTACTTAGGAGATTGGCAACTCAGAGCCATTTAATGAAATTCAGCAGTGGAATTTCTTGCTTTTTAAGAAAAATAAGAGCTGTAACAATGGTATGGTGTCCAGTCTCTGCTAAACTTAGCAACCTTTTTTTTGGTCTTTAAATAATATTTGAAACACTCCCAAAGGCAGAAAAGTTGAAGCTTATGATCCCCAAATTCCTCCCCCCCCCCTTCCTTACCTTTGCCTGAAAAAATCACTGAAAATCTATTGGTTTCTGGGCAGGTATTTGCCCTTGAATAGACACCCTATAGGTGTAAGTGAGCGATTTATACACCCAGAATCAGGATAATAGGGAAGAGGTAGATATTTAATTATCCAGGGCTTATTTTGATCTATGACCGTAAATAAATAAAGAGCTATGCTAAATGGTCTTGGCATTAGGCAACATCCTAAATTAGTTCCCCAACTTGGGTGGCCCTGAGAACCGAGCCCAGCCTGCAAAACAGAGGTGGGTTCCTCCCGGTTCGGACCGGTTCACCCGAACCGGTATCGACCCGCTGTGACGTCACAGTGACGTCATGGATCCGGTTCGGTCGGTGCCGGTCCATTTTTTTTTTTGAATTTTTTAAAAAATTTTCCTGGGTTTTTTTTCTTCTGCACATGTGCAGAAGCTGAGTTTCCGGCACTGTGCATGCGTCGCCATCTTGTTTTTGGCTTGCTTTTTATGGGGGAATTTTTTTTGTTTTTTTTGTCACTGCGCATGCGCGCGCGTGGGAGGAAGCGAACCGGCAGCAAGGTAAATTAGAACCCACCCCAGCAGCATAGCATTGCCAAGAATTCTGGCAATTGAGATCCAATTTGGGGCAGGCAGGCTGAGCCTGGTTGAATACAGATAGTCCTCAACCTGTCATTTAGCAACCAATTGAAGTTACAACATGGTTTTGATGGACCTACTTACGACATGGTTTTCAAGTTCTGACAGCCACCCCTTCCCCCCCCCAAAAAAAAATCTGGCATGGTCTCATGATCACATTTTGGTTGCTTGATGAGTGGCCTGCAGTTACGGCCATTTGCAGCATTCCTCAATCATCTGACCATGATTTACGTTGTTTGCCAGAAGTTAGTGTTTCCTTTTAGTTTCTGGGAAAAAATGCCCATTGAGTACAATGGGTTTGCTTAATGACTGCGGTGTTTGCTTAATGTCCATTGCAAAAATGGTCATCAAATCGGGCACAGTCGCATGGTGACTCGCTTAATGACCACCACAACTTACCACTGTAATTTTGGGCTCAATTCTGGTCATAAGTTGAGAATTACCTATGGCGGCTTTCAGCACATATGGCAAGACAGTTGAGGACCGTCTGCAAAGCTGCTCCAGATGCCACCAGACCTGTAATTGCATTGACCACTGAGCTTGTTTGGGTTAGAACGTGGCAAGGCTATGTGACCTACTAGGCAGGAAATGACTGGTGTCTCCCAACTGATCACGTCAGTGAGATTCATGCCAATAAAATGTTAATTAGTCTGGCTGGGAATTTGGCTTAGCATGCCAACACTGATGGAATCCTCTGGCTTAGAAAAGAGGCTCAGAAGAAGATCATCTTCATCTTGCCTTATAAGTTATGCCTGAATCTAGATCAGGGGTGTCAAACTAAATTTCATTGAGGGCCACATCAGGGTTGGGTTTGATCTCGGGGTGGGGTGGGGCATGGCCAGGGTGGGTGTGGCCAGCTCGACATCACTCCTGTTGGGGGCGCCTGTGGCAGCCCGAGCGCTCTGCCAGGGAAAACGGGCTCCTGAGCTCCGTTTTCGGCTGCCACAGCCTCCTGCAACCCTCTGCCAGTGAAAACGGAGCTCGCTCCGTTTTCACAGGCAGAGGGTTGCAGGAGGCCGTGCAGCCGAAAACGGAGTTCAGGAGCCCGTTTTCCCTGGCAGAAGCACCGCGGGCTGGTCCTTCGCTGTTTCGAGGGCAGTCCCGCGGCCCAGATCTAAGTACCCTGCGGGCCGGATCCGGCCCCCAGGCCTTGAGTTTGACACCCCTGAGCTAGATGGTCACCACCATAGTAGACTTGGCAAGTAAGTGCCAAGATGTTTCATAAGGAGGAGAGGAGGGGGAAACACCAATGAATAATGCAAGATGTTTGATACAATACAACAGGGATGCCCCAACCCAGATTTTGCTAGCCTAACCTTTCCCAATTTGGCATCCTTCCGATGATTTGGGACTTAAATACTGATAATTTGAATCTGGTATGGCCTCTATGAACATGGTAGGAACATCTGGGCCGATATTAAGGTCTTCCAAGATATGAAGTGTTTCCTCTTTCAGCCTATTATTAAACACCTGGAAGTAATTACGTTGTTGTTCAAATGCCCTTCTAATAAAAAGGGCGGCTAATCTTTAATAATGATCGGTTGCTCATGCTTAATAAATCTCATTTAAGGGAAGTTGTGCTCAATGAGGCAAAGAGAGGAGAGGTGGTGGTGTGGCACTTTGACCCCTTGTCTGGCACTTCTTGTAGCTTACAGAAAGAAGTGGAAGAGGCTTCTGCACACAAACAGAAGGCTGTTCCAATCACCAAGAGGCTTCTGCACACAAACAGAAGGCTGTTCCAATCACTGGAACTTTGCTTTGAGAAGCAACCACGAAACCTGTGAAGTGCAACATCTCTTCAATCTTTGTGCACCCATGTTATATAGATGCATCGGCAACTGGGACTTTTGCAGATGTTCAGCTCTAAATCCATGCAGGTTTTTACAAGCAGTGGGTCAGATTGAAGCCGGAGTGGGTTTGCCCACCTGTATGTGCCTCTGTTACGTCCCTTACGTCTGAGATGTTGAAAGGCCTGCATAGGGCGGTGTATTAAATCTATGCTTATTTTTGTATAATCATATCTCTTTATGCCTGAGGAGCAGCTTATAACATTCGGATAAGGGTGCAATAAACCCCAAATTAATCCTTTCTTAGGCATATGAGATAGCTTCGGGACTTTGAGCTTGTCCACCCTCTGTCTAATCCACTTCACTAAAGGTGAGAGGAATGGGTGGACAGCAAGTCAAAAATTTCTCAAAGATAGCAACCAATATTTCTTCAAAGTTGTAAAGGGGTAACTATGGTTTTGACCCACCCCCTTCCTTCTTTTTTAAAATAACCTAGCATAACAAAGAACAGATAATCATTAAAAGAACTTTTCCCTGAGCATTTAGTCTTTGATGCTCCAGGAGAACATTACCTCCCCCCCACCCCAGTTTATGGGATATTCATCAGGCAGAGTTAAATTACAATGTTTATTCAGCTGATTAGACAAATTACAATCATTAGTTAAGTGCTCTAAAGTGTCTCCTTTTCTCCCCAGAGATGTTGGATTCATATGCTAATAACTTCAAATTTTATCAAAAGGCTTGTTCAGTTGATCAACTAAAATGTTTGGCAGCCCCTTAAATGATTCATGTTTGAATTGATTCTAATTCCCTTGAATTCTCATCATTCTCAACTCAATAATAGACACATGCAGAACAGTAGCCCACATCCTATATGGTGTTGTCCAGTTATGCTGAGCTATAAACCCCGATTACACAATAGAAAAAGTGAACTACAGTTGTTGTTCATTGAATTTCTCATCTTTTATTTTTTTTAAACTGTCTTTTCAGAACAAACTACAGTCTCACAGCAGAGGTGAATACAATGTTTACAGTACCTTCCAAAGTCACGAGCCAGAGTTTGACTACTTGAAAAGCTTAGAAATTGAAGAAAAGATCAACAAAATTAGGTGGTTACCCCAGAAAAACGCTGCTCAATTTTTATTGTCTACGAATGGTAAGACTTTCTTTGTTAACTCTTGATGATTGACTTTTATTAAACCAAGTTTCCCATGGCTATCTTTGTCCTAGAACAGGGAAAGGTAGCAGTTGTGAAGGAATGCAAAACAATAGATGAATTTTGGTTAGAGGGATGAACAAAAGTATTATAGTTTTCTAATTCAAAATATAAATGCACAATACTGTTATACTTTTAAGTTTGCTTAGAGGCAGGCTTGCTTGACATCATTTCAAAGGCTCCCCCAATCTCAGGAGTCAAGAATGAAAGAGAGGCAACGAGAACAGATCAGAAAGTTCAAAGAAGAACAAAAAATGTTACAGGAGCAGTAAGAATACAGCAAGAACCTTATTTCATTGATTGATTGATTGATTATAGTTTTTACATTACTCCTATCCTGTAAGCTCTGAGAACAGTCATCAAGAAAAATTAAAACACAGAATTCAAACTCTATAGCTTTCAAAACAATAATAGATAGAGGCAGGTTACATCAAAATGTCACCTCTGGTGCTTGTAGAATTCTATCACATGGTTCCAGGAAGCCACTCGAAAAATCTTGTAACATCAGTGTCAGGAATGATAATTTGCAAGACAAGCTTTTAGGGACAGGGGTGGGCAACTATGGTCCCTTTATGAGCTGTGGATTTCAACTCCTAGAATTCCTAAGCCAGGACACTGAGTATTCCAGAGAATGCTGGGTACCCCAGAGCATGTTGGCTCTGGAATTCTGGGAGTTGAAAGGGCCATAGTTACCCATTTTAACCAGGAGCCCTGTGACTATTGTCCTTTGGTTCTGGGTTTTTTCTTCACAACCAAGTCACCCCTTCTTAAGTTCTTCTTCTGTGAACTTTCTTTGAAAGTTCAAAAAGTTCTTTGCTATATGGACGGAAATCAGCTTTTCTTGTCATGCTTCTGCAGGATGTTTTAAGTCTTGTAAAAAAGACTACACTTGTTTGGATATCAGCTGAAGTTCTTCTGTAAAGCTTTCGGCATAAACTTTATAATCCCCTTTAACTAACTATTAGATGTTTTTCACCTGGTACTTTCCTGATGTGATGGATTTTGATTTCCAGATTCCCTAGCTGGAGATCATAGGAGTTGAAGTCCATTTCATCTAGAAGGCTCCAAGATTAAGGGAAGGTGCCCCAATCAGCCTAGAGCATGGTTGAGTTGGCACAATTTAGTCAGTTACATTAAAATAGGATTAAGTACTTGGTGTTTCCAAGAATTATAGGAAATGCAGCTATAGTATAGCTTATTTGTTTGGGTATAGAATATTACAAAAACATAATAGCTACTGTATATTTTCTTAACATAGGGTTTATATTATGTGAACCTAGCTGCATATACAAGTAGTTCTTGACTTACAACCACAATTGGGGCCAGAATTTCTCTTGTTAAGGAAGGTAGTTGTTAAGGGAATCATACCCAATATTACAAACTTTTTTTTTTTTTTTTTGCTGTTGAGTGAATTACTGCAGTTGTTAAGTGAACCACATAGTTGTTAAGCAAATCCAGCTTCCCCATTGTTTTGCGTTTGTCGGAAGCCACATCTCACATGACTCTGGGATGCTGCAACTCTCGTAAATACATGACAGTTACCAAGCATGCAAATTTTGATCACATGACCATAGGGACGTTGTGATACTCATGGGAGGACCAGTCAAAAGTTCCTTTTTTTCAGTGTAACTTTGAATAGTCACTAAGCAAAATGGTCATAATTTGAGAACAACCTGTAAGTTAAATTAAAAAAAAACCAAAAACCTCCTGGTTTGCTCTGCCTCCATGGAGTTGACGTTTATGTTCCAAGCACCAAAAATCAGACGGTTTTGGTCTCTTGCATTTTGCAAAGCTCTGAGCGGTTGATATCTTTTGTCCTGGCAACCCTTTTCGAATCCCAAGGGCCATGTTGAAACTGAGAATTTTCTAACTTGCAAAAGCCATTGTCTGATATTGCTGAAATCTCACCCGACAACTTGGGACTTTTGTTTTATTTCATTTGGGGAGCTGGAGGCATCTCTTGGAATGGGAAGAGCCGAGGTGGCGCAGTGGTTAGAGTGCAGTACTGCAGGCTCAGCTGACTGCTAACTGCAGGTCGGCAGTTCAAATCTCACCAGGCTCAAGGTTGACTCAGCCTTCCATCCTTCCGAGGGGGGTAAAATGAGGACCCAGATTGTTGGGGGCCATATGCTGACTCTGTAAACCACTTAGAGAGGGCTGTAAAGCACTGTAAAGCGGTATATAAGTCTAAGTGCTATTGCTATTGCTAAGTATTGCACTGCCAAGGCAAGTTAAAAGTGCAAATTATCCAACATCTGCATGTGTGCCTGGAATTAACAGTCACAGCAAAAGGCTCTGAACTGCCACCGAGGTGGTAAATTCCAAAAAAAAAAAACCCGTTACCGGTAGCTACTTCTAACCACACCAAATATCCACCACGGTTCTTATAAGGCATGAATCATATTATATATTATGTGATCAGTTCTGCTGGCAAAGAGCTAGAGGTTCTCAACAGCCCATGTTACCTTAATGTGTTTCAGACAAAACAATAAAACTATGGAAAATCAGTGAAAGAGATAAACGGCCGGAAGGCTACAACTTGAAAGAAGAAGATGGCCGGTATAGAGACCCCACAACAGTCACTACTTTACGGGTGAGTAACACAGCTGGGCATCATAACATGGATGGGTTTAGAGGTGGGTTCCTCCCGGTTCGGACCGGTTCGCCTGAACCGGTAGCAACCCGCTGGTGACGTCACAGAGCCGGTTCGGTCGGTGCCGGTCCGTGGACGCAGCCATCTTTATTTTGGAATTATTATTTTTTGGGAATTTTTTTAATTTTTTTTTTCCTTATGCGCAGAAGCCGAGGTGCCGGCACTGCGCATGCGCCGCCATCTTGTTTTTTGGCTTTTTTTGGGGGGGGGCTTTTTTTTATTTTCGGCACTGCGCGTGCAAAGCGCGTGCGTGCCCACGAGGCGCGGCCACTTGGCGCGGGAGGAAGTGAACCGGTGGCGAGGTAAGTTAGAACCCACCCCTGGATGGGTTGTATGCTCTGGTTCTGTTTTTGTCTGGTTTTTATACCCCAACCCGTTCTGATGTTTCCATAAAGGGAGATCTTGATTTCCCCCCTTTTAATTTGTTGATACTGAACTGATATCAGGTACAAAGGATAAGGAGCATGCATTAAGTTGCAATTCACAAGTCAACTGAAATTAAATCTGAATCAGCGCCAGCCAAGGGTCAACAGAATTCAAGAGGAGAATTCAAGGGCTGGACTTGGATTGCTTTTGGCAATGTAATGATTCTAAACTGATGATATGTTTAACTTCGCCCCCAGGTTTGCCTGCTCTTCTTTGACAGATTTTTCTACAATTGCTCACATTTTTTTCCAATCCTTTGGTTTACAGGTGCCAGTATTTAGACCCATGGATCTCATGGTGGAAGCCAGCCCTCGAAGAATATTTGCCAATGCTCACACGTATCACATCAATTCTATCTCCATTAATAGTGATTATGAAACCTACTTGTCTGCAGATGACTTGAGGATTAATTTGTGGCATCTAGAAATCACAGATAGAAGTTTTAGTATCTTTTTATTCAGTGTGTTTGTGTTCAGCTGGGCTGAAGATCAGAAAGTGCAGGACTTGAGTCTATACGTTTTCCTACTCCTCAGTGCTACTGTATCATCACAAGTGATAGCTTCCATGCATCTGGAAATTTATTTATGTATTCATACAGTTTTCCCTTTCTCCTTGTTGATTGTGTATAAAAAAGGAATATATATATATATATATTATAGTCCCTTCAGGCTTTATAGATTTTATATACATACATACATACATACATACATACATACATACATACATACATACATACATACATACATACATACATACAATCTTGGAAAATCTGGGGAGACTACAAATATATTCTGGGAATTGGACACTTCAGTTTCATTTGATTTCAACATAGATACAATGAATTTATTTTATTTATTACATTTTTATGCCACCCATCTCCCCTACAAGGTAACTCTGAATGTCCAATGAATGAAAACAGTTTTAATTAAATGCAATTTATAAATTTACTTCTGATATCTTTAACAGCTTTTCCAAAATGTCAAGTTGAGAGCAATTTTTCAACCGTCATGTGGACTCTATAGAAACCCTAGGTGGTGGTAGAAGTTGTCCCTTTAGCTATTCTTCAATTATTTTATAACATAACCCATGTTTCTTATACATATACTACATAAGCCTTGAGTTTTGGAATCCAGATCCCCGCTAGGGGCGATAAAGTAGCATAAATCTTTATTGTTTGAATAAAAAGAATAATTAATTACAATACTGTAATTACTCCCTGGTTTACAGTGGATGGGAGTGCCTAGTCAACTTTGGCTGATACTGTAAAAGCTGGGCAGGTCAGGACTGAATAGTACTTGGATGGGAGACCACTAGAAGATCCTTCTTCTAGTAGGAATGGTATAGATATAAACTATAAGGATGATGAAGAGAACATTGGCAAATCACTATAAAACTGCAGCCAAGAAAATATGGCTCTGTGTATGTATGCACTGAAGTCTACCTTTTACCTTTCTTCCTCTATATAAAAATGGGTGAGATAGTCCTTTTCCCAAAAGGTAAAATTGATGGAATTGAGTTTTGCAGCCTCAAAGAACGCAGTTCCAACAGTCTATGTAATCTAATAACTAGTTTTACCCAATCTCTTGCCCCAAAGAGTGATGCTTTCTAGCAATTTATTTCGTCCCCAGTATGGGTTAGAATAGGGTGGCATGATGGCTCAGCAGTTAAGATGCTGGGCTTGTTGGCTGGAAAGCCGGCAGCCCAGGTTCAAGACCCAAGTGCCACACAATGGGGTGAGCTCCCGTCCTCTCCCCAGCTCCCGCCAACCTAGCAGTTCGAAAGGATGCAAATGCAAGTAGATAAAGAGGTACCATTTTAATGGGAAGGTAACAGTGCTCCATGACATCATGTTGGCCACATGTCCGCAGAAGCGTCTTCGGACAGCTCAACGGCCTTGAAACTGAGATGAGCACTTCCCCCTAGAGTCAGCAACAACTAGCAGAGTAAAATTTGCAGGGACTCCTTTGATGTGTTAAAATGCAAATGTCAAAGCCTTGAATGTCACTGAAAAGAAGACTCCTTAATGCCAACAATTTCTAGATATCGTAGATATTAAGCCTGCCAACATGGAAGAGCTGACAGAGGTAATAACAGCAGCCGAATTTCACCCAAACAGCTGCAATACTTTTGTGTACAGCAGTAGCAAGGGAACTATTCGCCTGTGTGACATGCGTGCCTCAGCTCTCTGTGACAGGCATTCGAAATGTAAGTAGCTTTTTCTCTTCTAATTGAGTTTTACCACCAGAGCAAATTGGTGTGAAGCAACAGACTGGAAAGTCCATTTAACTTTATATCCCCAATTGCAAAACAAAAACAAAGCAGTTTAAAATATCTTTGACTTGAGTACTTCCACATCAGGATAGCAAACAAATGGAGCTAACTGTAGAAGGATGGAAGTGAATTTTAAAATTTTAATTCTCCAGATACAGGAAGCACACAATCAGACCACAGAAGGAGGAAAGTGACTGATCCATAAGCTTTGGGCAGACATGAAGATTAAAAAAATAGAAAATGTCAATGTGTTTTGGGGACACGAGGGGTGGTGGGGTGCAGTTGCATATTCCAGGATTTAGCAACCGTTTCAGGCAAAAATGCCAGCAATGCAGAGCTGTGCAACGGGGCAAACTCTTGTCTGAGGATCTCACAAAATCACTAAAGATTTGCAGGGTTTCAGCACCCTCTTAAATTTTATGCAGGTGATGCTCATTTTTATGTGTGCGCCTCTGTGTCTGCCACAAACACAATTTTTGGATTCCATGAGCACCTTTTAGGAGTTGATGCTGCATTGCTACCCACCCCTACAACCCTGTATGTCCTTCTTAAACCAAGCTTCTGCTCCTTGTTGTTGGCAGAACGTACACAGGAAAACACATCGGCAGTGTGTTTATAGATCTCCATCTAAAAGATGATTATCCAGTGGTTGGGCTTCAGTCTCTTTTGGAACACCTTTGCTCCTGATAATTAGAAAACTTCATTGCTTCGTTGGATTTCTGGACAGCAGAAAGTCAAAAAATATGAGTTACCTGGCGACGGATAGTAATGCTTTAGGTTTTATATGTTAATGTACATAAAAAGGGAAATATTCATGTGCTTATATTTCACTTGCAGTGTTTGAGGAGCCAGAAGATCCAAGCAGCCGATCCTTTTTTTCAGAAATCATCTCTTCCATCTCTGATGTCAAATTTAGCCATAGTGGTCGATATATGATGACTAGAGATTATCTGTCTGTGAAGATTTGGGATTTAAATATGGAAAACCGACCTGTGGAAACGTACCAGGTACGCCATACAGATAGACAGTTTGGGGGAATGAACTTGCAATTAATTTAAACGTAAGTCAAGGTTTGGTAGAATAGTGAATATAGGTTCTATAGAGCACACCCTTATCTCCAGAATGAAATATTTTGTTTATTGATTTAAATAAGAAATAAATAATTCAGAATCTCCTGTGGAACTTCTCTCAGAAGTTCTGATGAAGTTGTGGATGTTTTTAAGGTTTAAAATATATATGTATCTCTTTTGGTGTCTACAATACTGTAATGGGCCCTAATCTTGCAAAGGTGGCTGGTCCTAGCTTCAGATACGATTTATGGATGAATTTTTTAGATGAGCTGGTAGAACTATTTAAGAATGCATTTGCTCAACTAGCAGTGTTAATTCTTACATTTATGTTTCTTTTAAACAATTTTAATTTTTGCATTATTTCTCATCGTTTACTATCCTGAAATTTGTATAAATATACATCGTGAAGTGTGTATGCTGGAAGAATGGAGTCTAATTTCATACACTGTATGTCTGTATGAATTTATACTTTTGGTCATGATTTCAGATCTAGGGTATGCATTTGACATTATCAGATTTTTTCTTTCTTTCAACTCCGTAAATAGTTCCTTAAAAGTGGTCAGATAGCTTCAGAGATCTCCTAAAATGATCTAATAGACTCTATTATTAAATAGAGTCTGAATAACTGAAGGTGTGATATGAAGTTATGAGGCTGCTATCCAATTTAATGAAAAACTTTTATTAAGCATGATACCTTTTGCTTGAATAAGAACAGCAATCTAGAAATTAAAGGTATTTTGTTTTTAGATGATGTGAACTTTCATATTTACACAATCATTTGCAATCTTAAGTTATAGCCTGTGAAAGGCAACTCAAAACAGTTAATAACTGTTAATCTGTTATATTATTTCTTCTTCAAACTAGTGTGTTTTTTATTTCCAGGTACATGAATACCTCAGAAGTAAACTTTGTTCGCTCTATGAAAATGACTGCATTTTTGACAAATTTGAGTGCTGCTGGAATGGGTCGGATAGGCAAGTTTCAACTTTTTCTTCTTTTAACATTTTCGTACTAATTGACAGTTAAAACTTTTTTCAACTGAATCAGGGGTGGGTTCCTCCCAGTTCGGACCGGTTCTCCCGAACTGGTAGCAGCCTGCTGGTGACGTCACGATGACGTCACCGAACCGGATCGGTCGGTGCCGGTCCGTGGGCACCGCCCTCTTTTTTGTTTTTAAAAAAAATTGAAATTTTTTTGAATTTTTTTTTCCTTCTGAGCATGCGCAGAAGCTGACTTCCGGCACTGTGCATGCAGTCGCCATCTTTTTTTTTGGCTTTGGTTTTTTTTTTTTTTTAATTTTATTTTTTGTTACTGCGCATGCGCATGGCGCACCTGCGCGGGAGGGAGCGAACCGGCAGCGAGGTAAGTTGGAACCCACCCCTGAACTGAATGTCTAGGAAGCTTGGTTGCATGGAAAGCTTATGTAGTTTGCACTGTGTTTTGGTACCTGTTTGGAAATGATTTCTAGAAAAGAAAAGAGGATAGCCAAATAAAAGAATTAGCTGGATAATTTTTGTTACTATTTTGGTTTATCCAGTGAAGCATCTAAATGGGTCGGTTTATGTTTTATGTTTAAACTTATGCAATAATCTATTGTTTGGTCTGTGAGGGACTGGGCTTTTTTTTCTTTTTGCTATGTTTATTTAATCTTTATTTACCTACTAACATGTGGAACGAGCAGGGAGATCTGCTCAAAGTTTGGCTTGGGGCCTCTGATGCTTTGTGAATTCCAGATGAAATTGTATTAACCAATCCCAATCTTAGGTTATCCAGGCAGAATGGAATGCAGTTATATAACCTTAACCCAAGGTCAGATAATTGGTTCATTTAGTCTAGTATTACATGCTGTATGTAGCAATTGATGCTACCTGATCTTATGAACTGGGGATCCTAAGGATTGGATCTTCCTGCAAATACAGTTTACGCTCTCCAAATATACATCAATTATCTTCCTACAGTAAATACTGCATTGGTTGTAGTTGATGGTCTTTACACTGCTTAGGCTTACCTTGATAAAGCAGTGTATAACTTTAAAAACAAACCGTAACAGAACTCACATATACAATTGCTAATATTTCTGCCTTAGTGAGATCAGCAGTGTCTAAATTTATTTATTTATTTATTACACATACACACCCAGTATATATATAAAATACAAATTTAGGCATTGCCGATCTCACTATCGAAATGTGCAGCTTACAGAAAAGTCAAAATCATATAAAAAATACAGTTAAAACAGAATAAAAACCAGTTGGCATATTTTTAAAATTATATTTTAGTATCCATTTGCTTTTAGTTAGCTGCCTGCAAGAACCTCAGTCTGAAGAAATTGGGAATTGAAGGGGGAAAATGTAATCATTATGCCCTCATTTTCCTGATTAAAAACTGCTTGATTAAATTGTCAGTAGTCAAAGTCTCTTAAAACTGGGATTCCAGTTCTGAAGAATTTCAATATATAAATTGACAACTCTGGGCCTGTTTTTTCTTCCCCAAAGGAGATTTTATATTTGCAACAAAAATAAGTAAAATACTCCATCTTATTTCTACATGTACTTCATAATTACTAATGTATTGCAAATGTTTTAAATCAAACAGACTGGATAAATTAAAGAAGTCCCATTAGTGTAACATTTCTAGTAGCTTCCTCACACCCACCATCCGTGCAAATCAAGTACCACCAATTGAATGAAAACAACCAGCAACAGAAGGTTAAAGGCCAAATGATCGGAACGTTTCAAGGACCAGAAACACAACATCTCTTTTTCTCCTCTTTGTCTACAGCGTCGTCATGACTGGCTCCTACAACAACTTCTTCCGAATGTTCGATAGAAACACCAAGCGCGATGTCACATTAGAAGCTTCTCGGGAAAACAATAAGCCTCGTACGGTTTTGAAACCCCGTAAAGTCTGTGCGAGTGGCAAACGGAAGAAGGACGAGATAAGTGTTGATAGCTTAGACTTCAACAAGAAGATCCTCCACACAGCCTGGCATCCCAAGGAAAACATAATTGCTGTAGCCACTACAAACAACTTGTATATATTTCAAGACAAAGGGATTTAGGGTAGTGGTCCGATCAGAAGAGTTCACTTCCTGTCTAGTTCAGATAGGTGAACTTAGCATTTGTAAACAATATAGGGGAAGAAATGGAGCCAGAGAGAGAGAAGTTCGTTGCGGTGCACCTTCCCCAGTGTTTAAACAATGTGCCATAGTGACAACCCATTTTTTCTAGATAGCTACATGGATGGTCTCTCTCTCTCTATCTCTCTGTCTCTCTCTGTTTCTCTCTCTCTCCCTCTCTTTTTCTGTCTTTGCTGGGCAGTTCTCCACTAGCCATTTAGGTGGGGGGTAGGGCACTTTTTAACATAAAATGACTACTTGCACCATCTCACCAAATGGACTAGAGATTGGATCGTTGTCAACATTGGGTTCCTCCAATTTTTTATGCCTTCCATTGTGATGACGTCAGCCACAGAGCAAAGCCTTCAAGTAATGCTGTGGGATTTCATTGTGTAACCTCATTACTGTATTATTTGTGCCCCCCCCCATTTTTTTAATTAAATAACAGCTTGTTCTTGCTGTGGCTTGTAGCATTCCTCTTATGTCTCCTGGACTCCTTCTCCCTTTTACAATCCCTTTCTCCAGCCCTGTGGTGGTGGTATCTAGAGAAGAAGAAGAAAAAAAATGAAAAGCACATGAAATGGATCGATGGTCAAGGGGGGGTAAAGAGTAAAATGTTTTAATGAAATGTTGACTGCAATCACTCCTTGACATGTCTGGCGCTGAAAATGAAAAAGGAAAAAAACGTAAGGGGGGAAAATATACTGAATAAAAATGTCGAATAATGGCGAATTGTTTTTTTTCTTTTCAATCTACCTCTTTATATTAAAAATTGTTTTTTTTAAGTTAGATACATGATAAAATGGTTTGATAATGATTTTAACCAGTATTAATTTTCATGAGGAAAGGGAGAAGGGTTTTTTTTAATGACTTCTATATGAAATTGTTAAAGACACTTTAATATTTATCTGCAGTTTCCATTAAAATAACTTTTTGGAACACTCTTGGATTCTGCCGTAAACTTGAATAGTAATTGTCTTATTTGTCTTATGTCACCTCCAGTTTGAGCCTTCTCCCTTTCTTCTTTATTAACAGAATTTTGTCAGAATTGGGGAGGGTCTGAATTTTGTAGAATAGTGTTAAAGTTTTATGGGACTAAACTTTTTCATGTGTTAATCCCTTTGTCCTAATTTCAGTGAATGCCTTGTTTCAGATTCAGACTCGCACAACAGTGCTTTTCTTTCCTTTCTGGAAAAAAAAAGAATTAAAGTTTCTTGTTTTTAAAAAGTATGTCGTACCAAATTTAATATGAAGTGATTTGAATAGATAAAAACCATTACATGCCTGACAACCCCGATACTTACGTATTTTTATTGCTACTAGGAACTTGAATGGAACTGTAGTTTGACCTTACATCCCTCTTTTCTTGCAGTTTTTTTAAAACACTTGCTATTACAGGATATAGAAAAAAGTTACAGTGATAAAAAAATGCTTCAAGTCCCCAGTAGATCCAATAGTAGATGTTGGCATACCATTTAAAATATTTATGCACCATTTTTAGCGCTTACATATTCTCCATGTTTAGGTAAATTTCCCAAACTTTCTATAATCTCCATTGTATTCCCAATCTAAAGACAGCACCTCTGAAAGCTACTAGCCTTCCTTTTAGCAATAGCAATAGCACTTAGACTTATATACTGCTTCACAGTGCTTTACAGCCCTCTCTAAGCAATTTAGAGAGCCAGCATATGGCCCCCAACAATCTGGGTCCTCATTTTACTGACCTTGGAAGGATGGAAGGCTGAGTCAACCTTGAGCCGTTCAGGATTGAACTGCTGGTTGTGGGCAGAGCCTGCCTGCAATACTCCATTCTAACCACTGCGCCACCACGGCTCTTCTATATATTTTTAACAATATAATCCAGGCCATTAGTTTTCAAATGAGGACTGTATATTAATTAGTTTCAGGAGCTATGGGCTTGAGTGCAAGACTGGTGGTGATATTATGAAGTCCCATTAATGGGCTGGAACCATTTCACATTTTTATTTTGGGGAATAACTTTGATTGTTTTACTACTTTAGGTACAACATGCCTAGTTGAAGGCTTAGCTGGATGCTTCTTACATTCCTTGATTTATTTCTGGAAACTACTAGAAAATCACACTAGCTAATATTGTGTGGTCATTCTTGTCATTTTCTCTTGAAAAGATACCAGGAATTCGTTCTAGGACCTTTTGTATGTCAAATAGGTCCTCTGCCATTAAGTACAGATTGCCCCACCATTGAGGAAACTAGTGCTAGCCTAGAGTGTGTGATGGTTTCTAATCTCATACACAAAACAGGTATGTGAGCACAGCAAAATCTGAATGATCATCCCCACTCCAGAATGACTCATTTTGGATGGTTGCCAGACCCCTTTGGCTCCATGGGAATGCATTCCCAAAATCTATTTGCAATGCAAAGTGGGTGAGAATGAACCGCTTTGTCCAAAAGATGTTCAGACATTTAACAGAGTACTTGTGCAGCCTTTCAGGAAAAAAGCCAGACATACAAATGTTGTACAAAACTATACAACTGACTCTTATTCCACGTTCTCCACTATACAGTTCGAAACCACTCCTGGGGAAAACACGTATTAGCCTGAGGGATCTTTAGGCATGACCCATGGGGAGGAATCATTTTGATCACCTGAGATGAGATCATCATCATTCCTCAAACATGTATGAAAGGAGCAAAACAACACCTGGTTTACAATCTTTTAAAAAGGGAGGGGGGCATGTGGAACTTTGTATTTGCTTGGAGTTGAAATAAAATGAAACAGCTTTATGTACTGTTTTATATGTTCAGCAGGTGTGGTTCTACTTTCAATAGTGTTGTTCTTATCTGTAAGTATAATCAAAATCTCAGTGCTGAATACCAGTTCCAGTAAGCTGCTACATACACACTCATGAGCTGATTTAAGCAAGGCTTAATTATCTATGCAAGGAAGAGACAGACAAATTTTGTGCCCACATGTGCTGTCCATTTGTTCTTGGTGCAATCAAGATATCATGATTGTCTTATTTGAAACAACCCAGGATGTTCAATTTTAAACTATTTTAATACCGGTAGTCAAACCTTTTTTCTGAAATTGATAGATATAGGAATTATGGTTAATTGGAAATTCTTGACTGTGGGCTCATGCCAGCATCAAGCAAAAAGAAGAGTGTGGGGGGAAAGACCTATTAATATTTTGGACTTTTATGTTGAGATAAAATACCAGTGTGATCAATATCCCATTCTAAAATAATTGCCTAACCCAGGGGTCGGCAACCTTAAACACTCAAAGAGCCATTTGGACCCATTTCCCACAGAAAAGAAAACACCGGGAGCCACAAAACCCTTTTGACATCTAAAATGAAGATAACACTGCATATATCGTTTTTTTACCTTTATGCTATGTATAAAAAAACTACCGTATAGTGTGTTGCATTTATGAAATCAATGAACTGCTACAGAGAAAACAAATTTTTATTTCTGCATGCAACAAAGACATTTTGAACTCCGAAAAAAAAGATGGGTCGAAAAGCTCAATCACGGGCTGGCTGGTGTCGCACATTGGCAGTTGTGACGTATATTTTGAGCGACAGGGAGCCGCAGCAGAGGGATGAAAGAGCCACATGCAGCTCCAGAGCCGCGGGTTACAGACCCCTGGCCTAACCAAATTTGAGTCTTTTGCTTTAAGTAGAAAGTGCTTTCAAGAAAGGGTTGGTAATGTAAAAGTGGAAAAACCAGAACAGTGTGTACATATGAACAAATTAGGGGAAATGATACATCTGGGGTGGGGATGCAAAACTGATGGGTCAATTATTCAAAATAACAGCATAGTAATGATTTCTAGGGTAATAGAAATGCACTTCGTTCCTTCTTTATGTTCAGATGTTGTTTTGTATGGAGGGACATTTAGTGGGTAGAAGACATCAGATTTATCTCCAGCACATACTACCCCTCTCTAAATGTTTGTATGTTATTTAATTTATTAAACAAATTCATATGGCCACCCAACTCTCACACAGTTCTAGAAGTACTTTGGGATGAACATGCTGATATAAGTAACAGATAAGCTAGTCTGATCAAGATTTTTAATAGCAGTTTGATTCATACTGCATATCTGAATTGTTTCAGGAACTCTTTGCATTCAGCGCTCAGAAATCTAGAAAGCAACTGGATTTCCAGGGACATCCATGGACTAGGAATGTGTGCACCCATGTCCGTTCCCTGCTTTTAGCTTTATTTTCTGATGACGGCCTGCATGGGAAGGCTCTTATTTCCCATTTTTTCCTATAGGGTAGTGGAAGGATGCATTCAGATGGACAGCTCTTGTTGGTTAAAGGATATTGTATGTTCCTCTCTTTCCTCCCAGAGATCCCTAAATGAGATCTTTGGGGGCAATGAGATCTATTGTGCAATGAGAGCAATTGCAAAATAAAAGCCTTGGCTGCAAGCATCTGTCTACTGAGAAACATACCCACACAAATAACTAATGAAAGAAAGTACAGTAGCCAAGTTGTGGTTAGCTTGTGTTGTGTGTACACGGAAGCAGAAAGGCTTGAATTTTGGAAAAATGCAGAAGATGGCAACCAAACTGATCAAGGATAAAGAATTGAGTAACTTTACCAGGAAAAGTTAATAGCTTTGGGATTAGTTCAAAACAAAAGAAACTGAAGGGAGATATGTTCAAGGTGTATAAAATCAGGTAAAGAAGGTACCCCCCCTTCAGTATATTAGGAATAGGGTCTTCCAAGTAGCTAGAAAAGTTGTAAGGGAGACAAAAAATACTTCACACAGCTTGAAATTGCTTATGAAGTTCATGAGGCATAATGATGTTGACCACTGGATAGCTTTCAAGGGAGAATCGTGGAAAGCTGTGCTATCAAGGACTCTTATTGTTGAAAATTAAGTTTTACCTCCAGATGCCAATTGTAGAGGGGACTATAGAAGGGAAAAAGGAATACATCATGTCAATCTGATTGTGAAAAGCAATTGGCAAGGAGAAACAAAATGTCTCAACCTTGGCAGCTTTAAGATGTGTAGAGTTCAATTTCCAGAATTGTGCTCGATTTAAGATAGATCTTGGTTTGATCCTGAATGGCTATTCTTTCCAATTGATTTTTATTCTGCATTTTAAGCATGTGCAATACTTAATTATCCATTTCTTGACAAAGATTTTTAGGCTGGATCTGGATGGGGAGGAACTCTTAGCACTAAATTGGACACATGCAGTAACAGTCCCTAAGCTTCAGGAAAAGTTTAAAGTACTGCACTTCTTCCTCTCCCTCTGTTCTAAGATGGTGAAGTGTGCAGTTCTTGATATTAAGCTTCAAGAAATACTATCAAAGTAGAGAAAGTCGAAAACATGTTTTGTGCATCAGTTTTTATCTTTAGAGGATCAGTTCCCTCTTTGTTTTTAACAAAGAAGGGGGGGGGGAAACAACCTTCCTGGGTGACTATTATTTTCTAGGTAACTATTTGTAGCACTTGTAAAACAGTTCGTATCTGTTACCACCTCAGTGGACGTTTTCCAGATCCCCTAGTTTGGTTACAATCTTGGATTTCCTAGTGGTCCCCTATCCAAGTAGGAGCCTCACCCTGCTTAGCTTTTTAAACCATCCCAAGGTGCTGCGCTTCCTGATTTCATTATGAACCCCAAGCTATAATTTCCCCAGTTCGGCGCATGCGCAGCAAAAGGAAAAAAAATAGACCACCAGGCGGGGGAGTGGTGGTTGAGAGAAGCTGCGTGCGAGGATCGAGGACAAGCATGCGCATTCCCGCCTGGGAACACCACGCTCCCCTCTCCGGCTCCGAATGGCCTACGTGAGGAGCGTCAGGGAGGAAAGGCTCCATCTGCGTGAGTGGGCGGGGCCTGTGCCCCGGCTAGGGGCCAGGCTTCCACGGCGCGTGCGCAGCGGTTCGGCGGAGGCGGGGTCGCTGGGGCTGGCGTCGGGGAGCGCACAGATAGCCACTCGAGATCCCAGCTGTGTTGCCGTTATCGCCGCCGCCGGTCTTGTCCTCGGGAGCTGCCTCCGCTCCTCCACACGCTGCCTCGGACGGACCAGCTCCGCGCTCGCCGTCACCCCGTTCCGCCGCCATGTCCTCCCCTCAGGACTTGTCTCACCACAACAATAACAACAACCTGCCGCCCGAGGGGACGCCCACCGAGCCAGGCCTCAACAGTGAGTGGGGCTGAGGGCGGGTCGGGCGGCTGCGGCGGCTCCCCTCGTCGCTCTCCTCTCAACCTTCCCCGCTGCCGCGCGACAAGAAGTGGGGGTCCCCCCCTCAAGTGGCGGTTAGCCTCCCCCCCCCCCACACACACACCCAGGGCCCGTTGGTTCGCAGGGATTGGCTGGCCCCCTGGCCGCACGAGCGCCTGTGGACCAATGAGAGAGAGGGTGGGTGGCAGGCNGAGCGGATGGTTCAACTTTCCCAACCGGGAGTCTTCTGGAGCTTTGGACTACAACCCCCATAATGCCTTCGCGTCAGCATGGGAGTTGGGGGGGGGGAAGGAGGGCGATTGATATTAGACTGTTTTGAAAATCATTCTTTGGGCAGCCTCAGATGGGGCACATTGCCTTCCTCTCCCCCGTTTCATCCCTACACAACAACCCTCGGAGGTCGGTTGAGCTGAGCGAGGGTGATTGGCCTGGAGCATGGGGTGATTTTGAGTCAGCTGGGGATGGGAGTCTGGATCTTCTCTGCTTTTTCCTGAGCCTTTCACGGCCCCTGGTTCAAAAATGGGAGGGAGGGAGGGCAGAAGGAGATGAATAGGAAGGGAATGAGCTGCCTTCCATGGGAAAGGAGTCCCATCGAAATGAGAAGAGCGGCTGAGAAGGTATTTTCCTCAACCTGGAATCTCCAGTCTCTGGAAATTAATAGGGATATTGTACCACCCATCATGTTCTGTCTATGGAGGTTCTCAATCATCCAGATCATGGTTGTCCCAAAGGTGGGGTTTTTTCTCAAAAGGCAACTGGATTTTCTTGGGGTTTTTTCCCTTTGAAAACGTTTCACTTCTCATCCAAGAAGTTTCTTCAGTTCTGAAGCGAAACGTTTTCAAAGAAAAAAAAAAACAAAAAGTTCAGTTGCCTTTTGGAAAAAAGCATCTTTGGGATGTTCTGCCAACATTGCCTCCTGATGGCATCTCGCAGTGGCTTATACTTTTTTTAAAAAACCTTTCAAGATTTAAAGTTTATTACCCATTTTATTTTCTTAGCTTTAAAATGTCAGTGACTCCCTTTTTCCTCACTGAAAGCTATCAAGCTACCATTTAAAAATAACTCTGAAACTTTTAAAGGCATTAGGTTAAAAGTGTGTACCTGAACGGTCTTAAGTTTTTGTTCTGTACTGTTTTTGTTCTTTGTGTTCAGAATAATGATGAATCTACTTTTCTGATGTTTGTTATGTCATGGTATTTGTCTTTTAGTGCTGATGCTTGAAGAAACTTGTTTTTCCTCCTCACTCCCCCCCCCCTTGTAATATGCCACAGGGAATTTAGTTATTGCACTGGATTAAGTCTACTGCTCAGGTTGAAAAGTGGCTGTCCTTGTATGGTAGATTGCTGCCAGGTTAAAAAGAAGACAAATATGTGTGATTGCTGTGGAACAGTCATCCAAAAGGAGAGTCATTCCTTTTAACAGTGGGAGGTTTATGGACAGAGTTGATGAGGTGAGGTGATGGCATGTGACTGGCCTCCGGGTATTATAAGACAGAATGGAATGGAGCTTTGTAAAAGAAGTACAAATTAGTGATACTTTTTTTTTTCCAGGATAGAAGGAACTGAGAGTTTGAATCCAGTTTTTATAACCCTTTTAAACATTTTGTTGAAGGAAAACTGTATTAACTTGCATAAAATAAGTATCAATGGGCTTTGGTTGCTAGGTTGTAAAAAGGATTTCACAGACAATTGTGAGGAGTAAATACCTCTATAAGTTATGGAATGAGTGAATTGTGAATGGATGGTTCAATGGAGTAATTTGTTTATTTCCTTGCTAGTGACCTTAGAAAAGGAGCTACAGCTGATGGCCT
Organism: Thermophis baileyi; assembly: GCA_003457575.1. NCBI lineage: Eukaryota > Metazoa > Chordata > Lepidosauria > Squamata > Dipsadidae > Thermophis > Thermophis baileyi. The sequence goes on along the minus strand of QLTV01000785.1, from coordinate 157,059 downwards.
GGGTGGGAACTAGAGTGTTCAGAATGTGTTTGTTTAGCTGCCAAATCTTGTGTGTATAGTATTGTTCTCTTGTATCCAGGTCAGTCAGGTCCTCTATTGTAAATTTTCCTTCAACTTGTGGAGATAGCTTCGAGTTGTACTATGTATCTTTTGGATAAGTACTGTATAATGTTTTTTGTTGTGGTATGAGTTTTTGGTCTTTAACCAGGATTCTCTGATTTGTGTTTAATGTTTTATTATTGTTAATGTTTTTTCTGAGTTAATTGTGTTTGGGGCTGTAGACATTATGGTTTTGTTAACTTGTTTTGAACTCTTGCACAAAAAAACCCCTTTTGTTTGGATTTTTTGGTGGGAGGAGGTAAATTAGTATAATTAATACAATTGCATTAATTTATTGCATTGATATTGTGCCACAATCAGATGTTACTTTCAGCTTCATTTTTAGGAAATATTTGAACCTGGTGTAAATATTTCTTGACCTGCATTGTGTTATAAAATTCTATATGATTTTCTCAGCAACATATACTAGAAAAGAAATATACATAGTTAAATTATTCAGGGGAAGTTGTTCCTCATTTTGTTGAAATAGCAATATGAACAAAAAGCTTGTGAGGAAAATTAAAATTAATATTGCACAGGACAGTTGAAGGGAAAAGGTTAAGGAACTGTTATCTTCCTATGTTCTCTCTTTTTTTTTTTAAATTGAGCCCTTGCTTTCTTGTGTTCTTAGCCTTCTTAAAGAAAACGTGGTTCCCTAATAGTTCCAAAGGAAATGCATAGAAATCATTCATATATAGACAGGCCTTCTTAGTGAAAACTTTATGGGTACCCATCATTCTTTTATTGCCGATACTTTAATGTTGTGTTTCCATTTATCTATTTTTTTTAAATTGCTTTTATTTTGTTGTAAACTGTCCAAAATCTGCTAGGAATAGGGCAGGTTACAAACATTGTTAAATAAATATAAAACAAGACAGGACTGCTAGGAGATTCTTCAGTCATATGATTAGACTATACACACACACAGAGGGAATGTGTATATTTACAGAGAGGTAAACCACACTAAAATGCCTGTTACTTCATCAGGATTTTGCTACATTACCTCCTTTTTAGAATTTTTTATGTATATAACCTCCAAGCATAGAAGCAAATAATACCCACATGACAATGAACCATGTGGCTAAGTAGTTGTATAAATATCAAACAGTTATGAATTTACTGTGGAATTGTACATATGATATAAAATAGCTGTACATGCAGGAACAGGAGTGGGCAGAAGACACAGTATGCTTGGATTTACATGTAGATTTTTTAAAAAGTAATTTGTAGAAGATGGGTGGGAATTTTTGACTGACAATTGCTTAGTAGTAGTGACATAATTTCTTCACCTAAATTCTATTGCTGAAATGAAGAAAACTAGAGGTAATAAATGTAATAAAGAATAGATTTTTATTTCAAAGGAGTCTTAGCTTAATTTTTTGCTGATTACACAAGATGAATTTGGTGGATGAAAATTCTTTTAATTTCAAATGTACTGTATGTTGTTCGGGATTTTGCTATAATTATTGAATTTTGGTTTTTAATGCATTTTAAAACAAGTTGATTCCAAGTGATTTGATTTTGCAGTTGATTTATCATTTTATTTTGTTACATTTATAACATGGATTCTGTTTATAGGTTTAAAACATCATACGTAATACTCCTTGCTATACCCTCCTCCCTTTCCTCCACAATAATAACTCTATTAAGAGAGGTTAGGTTGAAAGAGGGTTGGCTCAAAGTCACTGAGCTTCCATGGTTGAGGATGGGCTAGAACTTGGCTCTTTTCCTTTAAGAACATCACCATATCGGCTTTTGACTTCTCTGCCTGTCTAATGATTACTAGTAACAGTTAAATCCCGTTTTCAGTTCATCAGATCATATACACAATATAAGAATTCTATCCAAGCATGGACACAGATTTGCCATGACAGACTAATACAGGTAGTCCCCGACTTACAACAGTTCATTTAGTGATCGTTCAAAGTTACGACACTAAAAAAGTGACTTATGACCATTTTTCACACTTATGACTGTTGCAGAATCCGCATGGTCATGTGATTTACATTTGAATGCTTGACAACGGACATTTATGACGGTTGCAGTGTCCCAGAGTCATGTGATCCCTTTTTGTGACCTTCTGACAAGCAAAGTCAGTGGGGAAACTGGATTCACTTAAGAACTGTGTTACTAATTCAAGAATTGCAATGATTCACTTAACAAATGTGGCAAGAAAAGTCAGAATATATACATCTGGCCAAGAAAGCTTGCTAGTAGTCTTAATACATTGACTGTGTAGACCAGGGCTGTCAAACTTGCGGCCCGCGGGGCGGATCTGTCACAGGCTGGCCACGCCCATGCCTGGTTTAGTGAAGGGGGGAAAAGTTGTGATATGTCATGTGACTCTGCCGTGATGATGCGAGTTTGACACCCCTGGTATAGACCCTTAAAATGTTTGCAGTACAATATAAAATGCTTGACTTTACCACCCCTGAGCCAAAAGGGCAAGTATGTTCTCATAGGGAAGCCTTCCAACAGAGCAAATGGAAGAACATTGAATCAAGCCTGGTACAAGATTGTGTAATATTTAAGCAATTCCAAAGTGAAAGGATGTTTGCTTGGAAATGCTGCTTGACTCCCCAAATTCCAGAGCAAAACTATTAGGAACTAAATTCAGTTGATTTTGCCATTCTTGGCCAGGTTACACTTTTTAAAAAGAATCATGGCACAGACACTGCAATTTAACTAATGGGATCTGCTTCTAGCCTAAATGGAATTTTTCAGAGATTATTACAGTAATCAGGTCTATTAGATAAAAGTTCAGTTTTAACCAAAAATTAAAAATTGCCACCCAAGCATGAATCTCTCTACCTTTAGTAGAGAGCCAGTTTGGTATACTGATGCTGTCCTAGAAACCAGGAGAGAATGAGTTCTAGTCCTGCCTTCGGCATGGAAAACTGGCTGGGTGACTTTGAGCTAGTCATATTCTCTCAGCCCAATCCACCTCACAGGGTGGTTGTTGTGGAGGAAATAGGAGAAGGAGTGTTGTGCATGTTTGTCGCCTTGAGATACTTATAAGACAATAAAGGCAGAATTTCCTTTTAAAAAATCTAATAAAGTAAATTAGCCTCCAGCTGAAGGATGGCATTTGGAGCACATTGGGATCTGAAGTATTGCTTTCAGGAAATTGGACTGAAAGCTGAGAGTACTATAATGGTTGGAATATGGACTTAACTGGATTCCTTATTAAAGCTGAGCCTTAAGTAATGCAGTAGAAGCAGATCTGAATGTTTCCTTTCACATAGAAAAACCCTAAAATACCTATTGCATTTTCAGCTTCTTCTTGCCTGGGGCATAAAATAGTAACTCCAGATATGTAAAACATTTAATTTGCTCAGTGATATTCCCTTGGATGTTCCAATTTTTTGATCCAGAGTTTTGGAGGAAGAAAAATAGACCTTTGTGTTATATAATCAGAAGATTATTATCTGTACAGTGTTAAATTAGATTCTGTAATGTTTTTTCTGAGAGCAACTGGTATCTTTGATAAGATCATCTCCATAAAGTCACTGAACCTTTGCTGGCCGTAGATGAAAGTCCAGTTCTTACAAGTCTGTAAACTAGAGGTAGAAAAATAGAGGAGCTAATTAAAAAAGCCCTGCCAAATCCATTTCTGGTTCAGGTTACTTACTATCTGTAAGATGCCCCAAAGGGCTCATCTTACTTGCAGGCCTGTGTTTATCTTCTGTGGCTTATAAATTAGTAGTAGGCATAGTTGGAGGCATAAAACTTACCTCACAAGATTTTCTCTTCAGATGGAATCAAAAGTACTCTCAAAATTCCAAGTGCAACATAAAGTGGTAGGCTTACTTAAGTATTTTTCACCCATGGTGTTGTAAGACTTAAACCTTCCTGTTCTAAAGCCTATTGCTCCTTGGACAGAATATCCCGTACCAGCCAGCCCTGAAGTTGCATACACAAGTTCTTGGCATATAGATTAATTATGCTCAAGAGGCTTATAGGGTAGTTAGCCAGATCAGCTCTACTGAGTTTCTTAAACCTAGGAATGATCACTTCCAGTACCCAGTTGCTAGGAATGAGGACAATGGTTAATCGTGTATTTTCAATGTATGTGCTTTTTATTGCAAATTGTGAATTTTCTATAAAGAGATAATTTCAGTTTTGTTTTTTTTAAAGTCCTTATCATGATTTCTTATCTAGGATTCCAGAAATAACAATTCTAGTTACTTTACAAAATTAAAACACTTTCTTAATAATGCCTAATTTCTATAATATGTTGTTTTTAAAAACTATTTCTAAATTACTAATTAGAAACATAAAAAGTTGTTTGCATGTATGCTTTACAAGAATAGTTCAAAATAGTTGGGAGTAAATAAAGCATTGTTTTCTTTTTTTCCCAGTTGTCAAAATTTGGTATGACTGCACATTTCTGCATGTAAGTGTTAAATGTTCTATTTGGACTTGGCCTATAGTTTCTGATGAGATATCTGGCTGTTCAATAGGTTCCTGGGTAGAACTGCAGATGAATGGGAATGGGAATGACAATGACAACAGCAATGCAAAAAATGGGGGTCTAGAACATGTTCCTTCTTCATCTTCCATCCACAACGGAGATATGGAGAAGATACTTCTCGATGCTCAGCATGAGTCTGGACAAAACAGTTCAAGGGGTAGTTCTCATTGTGACAGGTAAGTATTTTTTACATTTTAAAAAATATTTTGGAATGAGTTATTTTTTGGAACTGTCACTAGTATTTCATTTCCTAGAATGCAGTTTTAGCTGGACTTATGCCTCGTATTAAGCCAGAGTTTATATTAATATATACTATGAGTTGCTATATAAATACGTAAATTGCTTTTTGTGGACTTTGAGCTTTTTCAGTTTTATTAAAGTTTTTTTGTATTATGTAAGGGAGGCTAGAAGGAAATTCTGAAGGAAAAATATTTTGCAGTTGGGTAACTGCCCCGCATAATCAGTTGTTTAAATCTACTGTTTATTTTTGAAGAGCCTTTTGCAGTAGATACTTGCTATTTATGGAATAGGATGGGCAGAAACCTGTTTCTTTACTAAAAATAATTATGTGGGCAAGAATCCATTATGTTTATATTGTATTCTATCAAAGTGGTGATAAACTTAACAAGGCACTAAAACCACAGAATTAAAAAGTCAGTCCTTCATTAGTACACTACATCTGTGATGTGTTATATTACATCTGTGCCCTCAAATTGACTGCTTCTGTTAAAGATGATTATCTTCACTGCTTAAAAGTTTGATAAAATGCTCTTTGTGGCCTTGTTTTTCAATGTGTTATGAAGCAGATCTTCATCAGATCACTGAAATTGCATGTGTTAGGAATTCATGCTAAGTCTTCGTGCAGTTATTTTACATAAGAAATTCTCTACTTATTATTGGTAGTCACAAAGATAATGAAACTAATAAAAGCAACAGTAGCTTTTTAAGTATTATAAAAATATACTTTTTTCCTATAGTCAAATTGTAGAAATAGAAGCATGTCCTGCTAGTGATCGTTCATCTCTTAATATGCTGTGCATCTGATGATTAATTCTCTTAATCAGATTAAAGATGTCTTAAACATCAATTTCAGTCTGATGCTGGTATGTTGCTTACCAGGGAAGAGAGCTGGTTCAGGAATTAGATACTGATGATTTAGTGGAGGTGGGTGTGACTGTATTTCCTCCCAGGAAACAACAGAGGAGGAGTTCAACTCCTATAAAGAGGAACTCCTTATTAAAGGAAGGAGCAAGGGAAAGGCACATAAGCAGAGACAAGTAGACAAATGTGAAAGTTAATTATCAAATAGGTAGGGTAAACAACCTGATGCTAAATCAGGCCACTATCAAAACAAAAAAACAGACATTGAATTACCAGCCACAAAAAGAATAGCTTTTAATATAGAGTAGACAGAAGAAAAAGTCTCAAGCAATGTGAATGCTAATTATTTTAAATAGAACTCACATTTAATATCCAGCAGTTGCTAAAAAAAATTCTTCATCATAACTTTTCTGCAATAAATTACTGATCAGAAATTTCTGTATTCCTATGTACCTGGTTAAGTTATTTCAAATCCACTTGCCAAGGACAGTCTTAGCAGCTAATGATACTTTTTTTGTTTGTTGCTGTTATCAACTTTGAACATAAACGTTTAACTGCTTTTGCAGTCCTCTGAGAAAGCACCAGATAAAAACTGTTTGAATTGAATTTTCTAATTTAGAGAAGGCCAGCCATAGCCATAACCAACACATTAATGTACAATCATTTGTTTTATACTGCAGATATATCAATATTGGCTTTTTCCTCAATTAAAATTATAAAGTAGCTTCATGCGCATTTATTCAATTTTGGCCCTGTCTGTGTCCTCAGAAGAGAATTAATGCTCTTTTCTCATTGGGGCTCTCTTAATACCAGTATTCCCCCGGATAGACAAGCACTACACTGTGAGGAAATAAGTCTGATTTGGAGATCCTTCTAGACTCATGATTCATCCTGAAGCAGGTAGAAGCTGTGGCAAAGAGACCTTTTGCTCAACTTCAGATGCAGAAGGACCTGGTTGCAATAACTCTTGCCCTCATTATCACTTGGTTTGATACTGTATCTGTCTTTATTTTTCTCTCCATCTCCCTCTCATCCCTCTCTCATTTCTCTGTCTGTCTGTCTCTCTCTCTTTCTTTCTCTCTCTTTCTTTCTCTCCCCCCTCTCTTTCTGTGTCTCTCTCTATGTCTTACTGTGTGTGTGTGTGTGTGTGTGTGTGTGTGTGTGTGTGTGTGTGTGTGTGTCTCTCGCTCTCTCTCACTCCCTGCCTCTGTGCCTGCAGCCCTGCATGCTCTCTTTGGGGCTTTTCGCCAGCTGTTTTTTTCCCCCTTCCGTTTGGAAAGCTGGGCTGGCGGAGCAATGAGCGCAACCTGAGGTGGAGGCCCCCCTCCCCCTCTCCTGCCCCCCTGACCGGCTGTGGTGGTGCTGGGAGGGTGCGCACAAGAGGAGAAGGAGGGGGGAGGAGGGAAGCCTCCGCCGCAGGTTGCGCTCATTGCTCCGCCAGCCCGGCTTTCCAAAAGGAAGAAGGGGGAAAAAACAGCCCCAAAGAGAGCACGCAGGGCGGCAGGGCTTTCTGACAGTGAGAAGAGGCACAGAGGCAGGGAGCGAGAGAGAGCGAGACACACACACACACACACAGTCTCTCTCTCCCTCTCCCCACCCCTCTCTCTGCCGTGGCTAGGCCAACCCAGCAAGCTCTTCTTGGGGCACTTTGCTACGTCTTTTATTTCTTCTTTTTGGAAATCCGGGCTGGCAGAGGAACGATCGCCAGTATTTGCCCCTCCCTGTCTCTCCCTCTCTCCCCCCCCCTCCCTCTCTGCCGCGGCTGGGCCAAGCCAGCAAGCTCTTTTTGGGGCGCTTCGCTACATCTTTTATTTCTTCTTTTTGGAAATCCGGGCTGGCAGAGGAACGATCGCCAGCAGCGGCGGAGGCTTCCCTTCAGCCGACCATTCTCCTCCCCCCCCTCCTTCTTCTCTCGCAACCCCCTGCCCGGCTGTGGCTGAACCAGGAGTGTGCGCACATGCGGGGAGACCCTCCCTAAGCGAACGGCCGCCTGCCCCGCGCGCCTTTCCTGCGCTTTGGCGCTCGCTTGAGGAGGGTCTCCCTGCGCTTCCGCACGCTCCTGGCTCAGCCACAGGCGGCCAGAGGATCATGAGGGGAGGAGGGGGAAGAGGAGGGTCGCCCGAAGGGAAGCCTCCGCTGCGGCTGGCGATCCGTGCGGCTGGCACGGATTTCCAAAAATATCCAAAAAGAACTAAAAGCGAGGGGCGGGGCCAACCAGTGATGGGACAGGGAGCCACAGCAGAGGGCTCAAAGAGCTGCATGCGGCTCCGGAGCCACGGGTTGCCGACCCCTGGTTTAGTGATTAAGTTGCAGTTTTAAAGTACTGCAGATATTTTATTATCTGAGCCACTGAAAACTGTCAGATATTAATAGGATATAAAAACATTAAATAACATTAAATAAATATATCTTTTGTAATAGTGAAAATTAATAATGCTTTGTAATCACATTCTATAGAAAAATAACAATGATAATATCTTTCTTTTCTGCAGTCCTTCTCCTCAAGAAGATGGACAGATAATGTTTGATGTGGAAATGCATACAAGTAAAGACAATAGTTCTCAGGTATTTTCCTTCTGTTTACCTACAATCCTGTTTTTGAAGGATTACGGTAGCACAATTTAAAAACTCTATTCTAGCAGTGAGTTTTTATTCACTATCTAATCCTGATAAATAATCTCATTGCTGTATTTTTTTTTCCAGTGGAGAGGTAGTCTTTTTATTTAAAATGAAACTTTTGTGCTCAGGCATTTTAACTTTACCTTTGTGCCTCCCAAAAATTATCAGTCAGCAGCTAGTTATTTAAGACAGCTTCAGATAATACATTAATTTTTGTGGCAGGGTAACTAAAGTTTTGAACAAACCTTTTGGATTTTAATTAAGAATATTGCTCTCACCCATAAATACTTTAAGTCCTATTTTTAGAAGTTGTTCTGTAGTAAATTGCCTGCAATTTAGATGTTTGTTTAATCTCATGGAGACTTAATCATTACAGTTACATTTAACTGCTATCTAGAATTTCAGGATCTTCAATAGCAATAGCAATAGCACTTAGACTTATATACCGCTTTACAGTGCTTTACAGCACTCTCTAAGCGGTTCACAGAGTCAGCATATTGCCCCCAACAATCTGGGTCCTCATTTTACCCACCTCGGAAGGATGGAAGGCTGAGTCAACCTTGAGCCGGTGAGATTTGAACCGCTGAACTGCTGAACAGTCAGCTGAAGTAGCCTGCAGTACTGCACTCTAACCACTGCGCCACCTCGGCTCTTCAAGGTGTAGGTCCATTGTAAACTGATTCATATAAATCAAAGCAATAAGAATATTATTAAATATAGGAAGATAAAATGATCGGGCAAAGAGATGAGTTACTTTTAGATAAATACGTAACAGATTATTTGTTCAGTTTTTGTCAAACAGTTATTTTCCCAGCTGTATTTTGAGTCCTTCCATAATTTCAGACCGACTTGATGGCTTATGTTTATTCTTTGTATTATGATAATCTCTTTTTGAAATAAAAGAATGCATTTGATAAAGGCATGCTGTGGGCTATGTAAGCAAAGCACAGTTTCTTATAAATGGTATAAAACTGGTTCAAATGAAATCTTTTAGTTGTCGTTCCTGATTTGAATTTTTATAAAACTGTCAGAATTGCCAGTATAGTCTGCCTATCTCCTGATCAATGCTCTGCAGGAAATACCAAGAGGAACAATTGAACTAAACGAATTACAGAATTTATTCATTATATATTTTCAGTCTGAAGAGGAAACAGTAGAAGGCGAAAAGGATGTGGATGTTTTGAAGAAAAGTGCTGACTGGGTATCAGATTGGTCAAGTAGACCAGAAAACATTCCTCCCAAGTAAGTTGAAATCCTTTGTAATAAATATACTTTTGCTGAGAAGAAATGTTGATTGCAACAGAATATTAAAATAATTATTTTAATTATAAGCTTCAGTAAGCTAAGAGTAAGTAACAACCCAATCAAGGAACCACCAAGACCACTCCCACCAACACTAACTGGGCAAGCCATAAAATGAGAGCAAACCCTAGTCCCTTGTAGCACTGATGATGTTACCTAGTTTGGTAATGATATGTCTGCAAGAAAACAACCAAGCTCAAAGAGCACCAAGGACCCTGTAAAATAATTATAAAAAGTAAGCTCAAGAACTCTTTTCTTACCAGGAAAACCCAGATCAGATTCTGAGTTTTATGTTTGTAAGGATATAAAAGTCTATCGCAATTTCCATCTATCCTTATTAGAGTGCTCCTATTGAAGAGTAGCTACTCATAGGAGTCAAAGAAAACAACATCCTTTTATAGTATTTCTAGATAAGAAAGATAGAAGTAAGGTTGAAAACTATTTTTACTCTTTCCTTGGCTTTGAGTCATCAGCCTCAGAGTCCTAGTTACAATATGCTCAAAATTAAAAACGTGTTTCCCTATCACACCACTGTGTTCCATAGGTTTCTGCTAAATCATTTCAGGTTGACCAAGGTTTGACAGAAACAAAACCCAGAATGTTTCTATCCCATATTTTGGCCAAACACAAAGAGATTTTACAGTGATTTTATGAGTCATGTAGCCAATGCATCTGTGTGTAGAGCCCTCTTTCCCCCTCTCCCCTCAGGACCTACCAGAGCAGCATAGTCCACTATCCTACCTACCCTCGCTGATGTCCCAGTATGGCATATCCCACCAACCTGCCCACAGGTTTACCTTTCAAATGAACCACCCAAAGCCAGCTGTTTTGAAGTGTTTCGCACATTCTGGGTCCCTTTCAACTCAGCTGCCAAATTTTAGCTAGGAAGTTCTTTGCAATTCTGAGGCAAGAAATCCATGAAAGCTGTTGATCATAATTTAGATGTAGCAGTTCCTTATCACCTGTACCTTAATAAAAGCAGAAAAAAGGAAAACTCCCCTCCATTACATAATTTTTGCATAATTCGTCTTACCACTTTGGTCTTCTTTGCCCAAGGAGAAGTACACCAGAGCCACTAAAATGTTGCTCACCGCTGCATTCCAGGGAATTAACCATCAATTTGCTTACGTTTGTTGCCTTGCTTGTTAACCCAAATACACTGGGTTTGTTTTCTAGAAATGAGTCAAACCTAACTGGGATTCTTCTTGATATAAATTGCCTACCGTTATAAGAGTGGAAAGGGTGCTTTCTACATCAGCAGCATGAGAAAATAACAGTTTCTGCTCCTATGGACCTCTGTAGTCTGATCTCATTACGTATTCACCATGGAAGCAAAATTGTTCCATGCTTGAAAATATCGATGAAGTAATGTAGCAAGACTTAATAGTTTAATCATGGCTCACTAATTTAAACTTAGAACACTCATTTCTGCTAAGACTGATCTAATGTTTGTTGGATACCCAAGAATGCTGTTCTGGTTTAGGATTCTTAAATTTGAAGAAACATCTATAACAAAATACGAATAAAGTTTGACATGCAGGTTTCCTGTTATGTAAAATTGGGGTGATTCTGTTAGAGATTTCTCAGCTATTGGCCCATGTTTTCATGTCTGAAAGAGGGCTTTCCATTACAGTTCTTAACTCTTGCTTTATTGTTGTTTTCAAGTATCAATATATTCTATATATTCTATCCTTCTCCCCTCCCCCCGCTCTTTCAGGGAGTTTCACTTCAGACATCCTAAACGAGCAGTGTCTTTAAGTATGAGAAAGAGTGGAGCTATGAAAAAAGGTGGCATTTTCTCAGCTGAATTTCTTAAGGTTTTCATTCCGTCTCTGTTCATATCTCATGTTTTGGCTTTGGGACTAGGGTAAGTATGACTACATACATTGAGTGATCGGAATGATGAGGATTATTTTCAATGGTTCTTAAAGCTTTGAATTCCAGAATTGTTCCCAGCAACTTCCAAGAATAGTGCTGGTGGGAGTGCCAGTGTTTTTGAAAAGAGAAGAAAATAAGCATATACATGGCTAGAGCAATATTGTATAGCAGAGTTAGTATAGGACTGCCTGGAATGAGAGGGACATTATAAAATCAGCTGCAAAATGGTGGGGAGAAAAACCCTAAAATATTTTCCCATCATTCTACTGTAGAGAGAAAATAAATTCCTGCTATTGCTTTTCTGAAAGGGTAACCCCTGGGTTCCTTTGGATCTCTGTGAGTAGGTTCTTTCTTAGTAAGAATTGACGTGAAGTAGGAAGTGCTACTTTAACAACAGAATGCAGAGCTAAACTGCAAGAAGTATTTGGTTAAAGGGTGGATGTACATTATAGATGTCATGACAGCTTTTCTTAATAACAATTGGAGTTACCCTGATGAAAAAAACTGGGGACTTTTTGGTGGTGATGAATGGAAGATACATCAAGTTCTGCTTAGCTGCCATGTATATAATACCCCATCTTGAGGGATTTTTTTTTTCCTTTGAGCTTTTATTAAGGAGCTAGCTTAGGAATAAGCAGTAGAAACAATTATGTTTGTTACTTTAGACATCTTGTATCCATCGCTGATAAACAACAAGCACAATCCCTACACTTTGTTAAGGAACAGTTGTCAGTTTTCAGAATGTTTTGAAAATCTATAGATGTAATTTTCATGTTTCCTGATAATGTTACAATTACTTATCCTTTACTTTAAAAGCCTAAATTGAATGGTCCCAACAATGCCTTTATGTAGTTTTTGCCTGGGGAGGAGGAAATTGTAAGTGAGGAATGGTACTTGTGGGATCTACTTTGTTATGTTTTGATTTTAGATCCATGTAGAAAACCAGAGATAATGACTTTAGCTCTGGAGTTAATTTTCTATATCTACACCAAGGAGCTTATAGTATTTCCATACAAACAACTACTCTTGATCTGTTACATTAATAATAATCTGTCAATGGTTATATACTCTAGAGCAGGGGTGTCAAACTGGCGGCCCGTAGGCCGGATGCGTCACGCGCAAGCCACGTCCACCCCAGCTCCGCGAATGGGAAAAAAGTCACGAAATGTCACGTGAGGCAACGTGATGCCGCGAGTTTGACACCTGTGCTCTAGATAATGTAATATATTTCATATTTGTCCAGATTTAATATAAATAAATAGCAAACAGAATACTTCAGGAATGCAGGAGAAAAGTGTGCACAGTACCATGTGCTTTTTCAGATACCAGGCACCTACTTCTAATTAAAGAAATGGAAGTAGGAGATAGCAATAGCACTTAGACTTATATACCACCTCATAGTGCTTTACAGTGCACTTTAAGCGGTTTACAGAGTCAGCATATTGCCCCCAATAATCTGGGTCCTCATTTTACCAATCTTGGAAGGATGGAAGGCTGAGTCAACTTTGAGCCGGTGAGAATCGAACTATTGGCAGTCAGCAGAATTAGCTTGCAGTACTGCATTCTAAACACTATGCCACCACGGCTCAGATCCCTGTCCACCTACACAAAATAAAACATAGAGTTGCACCGTCTTTCTTTCTTTGCCAACTGCAGGTGCTAATGATCGTTTTCTTCATGAAACATGTTAGCAGCACATCATGTTTGCATGCTTTGTAAAAAAAAAAATGGTACGAACGAGTACCAATGTTTCCTTAATACATTTTAATTTTCTTGATGGATGTTAGAATTGCAGCATAGTTTGGAAGAATAAAGTAAGCTGAAAAGATCTTTGGGGCAGTGGGCAGATATAAGTACCAATGTACTTTGCTTTGCATTTCATTGCAGTATCTACATTGGAAAGCGACTGACCACACCTTCAGCTAGCACTTACTGAAAGAAGCAGTGCACAAATCCTGGAAATCTTGTGATGATCTGTGAAGGAATTAATGTCCTACTAGTACCATTGGAACTTGAGACAATTCTAAGCATGATCTTCCTCCCCCTCCCCAACCTTCACCTTTTTATACATATCCCGGTTCCACTAACTCTTGGAATTCAGTATTGTGTTGGAACCCTGTGGAGGTGTTTCACTAGTTGTCTTTTCCCGACCACCTTCCGTATCCTGCAGGACACATCAGAGTTGCCTAACCGAGTTTACAGTTGCCTACATGTCACAAGGGCTTCTTTCAGTGCAAAATGCCACCAGCAAATTATAATCGTTATCAGTGATGCCTCTGCCATCTCTTTATTACAATACCAAATAATCTGCCCAGTGCTTAAATGAAATCTTCAGTATGACAACTCCCGTTTTTAAAAGAGACTGATAATTAACTGCTTATAAAACAAAAATAATTGGCAGGTTTATTTTTGTTCTGCAATTTATTTTGCAGTTGTCTTGGGTTAATTTTTTTTTTTTATTTCAGGAGGCAAAAAACTTCACAGACATCAAAAAAGAATTAGAATTTGATTCCTCGGCAAGTTTGAATACCAAGTATCTGTCATTAGCTTGTGTTTCCATGAAGTAGTGAATTTATTTCTAATAGCATTGGCCAGCATTTAGGTTTTTAAAAACTATTTCATTATTTGCATGCAAAAAATTTCTAGTATTCTTCAGCATTTTATTTAATGGAAGTCTTCCTTTCAGAGTAGTTTGACTTGAAGTATCTTTGAAGTATTTAGACTCCGTGTAAAAAGAGATACCTGTATATTACTTGGGAACAGTCTTGCAGTTCTGGGTTGTTGTTTTTTAGACCACAATATTTTGAACTGTCTTCTGTGGTTGAGTTCCACTTCTTCCATATTCATGGTTTGAATCTCTCATTTGCAATTGTTGAAATCCTAAGGATTTTGGTGTCAAATCTTTATTACAGTCATAAATAGCATAAAAGATTTTGGGTAATAACTTAGAAATCTCACTAATGGGAATATTTTACATTGTTTTGTTCAGATACGCTTTTTCCCTTAATTCAAATTTTTAAATTTGATATAGACCAATATTCCTAAATAGATTTATTTGGATGTTTAAGCTTTATAACGTCATTTTGAAAGCTTTCCTTCAAATTGAGCTCTCCTCTGTATTTCATGGAGAAGCCCCTGTAGTTTGCTTAGGTGAATATAGAAATAGCTTGCTGTTGTCTTCTTCGAAGTTTTTTTACTTCCTCATTATTCGACTGTTCTTTGTGGTGCCCCCACACAGAACTACTGACCTTGCCCATTTAGTATTCGATGCCAGACTAGGTTATCCAGGTGCTATTATGTGTGTGTATGTATATGTGTTTGTGGTACCTGCTGAGATTTTTTCTTCCTGCTCATGCATGTGCTCTGCATGTTAATCATAGCAGGAGGTAGCACCTAGATGACAGCCTGGGCTTGGAAGGTAAGCAAAGTTGGGTCTGGTGAGTATTTAGAGGGGAAACCACATAGCAATGCAAAGATTGCAGACTAGATTTAGGGACTCAATAAAAACTGGAAGAAGCTACTGATAGGTTAGGTCCATATTTGTTGCCAAGAAAGCAACGGGCCCGTCGAGGATGTCCATCAGCAAGTAAGCTTAATTTGAAGAAGGCTTCACATGCTACATGTTGAGGTAAGCATGGCTGATTTTAAAACTGGCAGAAATCAGTAGATTCTGCGATTTTATTAGACTGACAATAAAGCTTATACAAAATCTTAAGAGTTGATAGACCTCTGAAAACTTAATAGTGCAAGAACAATAGCTAGTACCACTGAAATAAGTGAAGTGTGTGAAGTGAAGAGGATTTTAATGATATCCATTCCTAAAATAACTTTGTTTCAGCCTTGTTTCTTTATAATTTACTGGAAATCTCAATCTTTCTCTCTCTCCCCCTTCCATCCAGTAAGTTATGCATATTCTTGAAAACCCATGAGAGGGTTTTGTTTGTTTGTTTTTTTGTTTTGCCCTTTCAGCTTTGAATAGTAGCACTTGTATTACTTGCAACTATGTATTTATTTCCTGTGTAGATATTGGAATAATTTTGAGGTGATTAAATAGAATAAGGATTGTTTAAAGCAACAATTAAAAACCAAGTGTAGAAGTCCAGAGTACTTTTCAAAACCAATTATTTTATTGCATTTTGTTATAATTGGACCATATGTATAAAATTTGGACCATGTTTATTAAAAAGCGGGGGGGGGGGATTCACTCCTGTCCAAAATACATTATGATTAATCTGCAGGATGCTATTTGATAAAGCTAGAAGGCCTATATGCTTGTGAATCAATACCTTCAATATTATTTAGGCATCTGTGAAATTGAAACTGATGGAAAAACGTCATTGGCATTTATGTACCTGATCACTGTTGAGCTGGTTGCCACTGCAGTGTTCCAAAGCAGTATTTATTACTAACTGATTAGATGCTTGAAATATCCTAACTTTTTATATTACAAAATGGACCAGTTTGTTAAAATTTGAAAGAGATATCAGTTGTAACGCTTTGTTTAAGTTAAACATTATTAAGTAGCTTTATACTTGTTTACAGTTTGAGGAGAAACACAGGCCTCATTTTTCAAGCAGTGATTGAAAAATGGGATGCGACATTTGTACATAGGATCAAGCAGAAATGCATAAGCTCGCACATTAGAAAAAGCAGCAGGCTGAACTGCAACACTAAACAAAGCAAACAAATTCAACTATTTACTACTTTTAAGAAATGAAAACTGAAATCACTTTTTAAAAAAAAACAACAACAAAAGACATATTGCTGAAATTATTGGAGTTAAATGAGCCAAAGTGATTATGCATTCTTCATCTTTAGTTAGCACTTTGTAACATGATAATATACAGTTTACAGTACATGTATAAGGTGTAGCTATAAAATTTTGTGCCATTAAAGCTGTCACAAGACTGAATTTGGTGGTTGCTTCTTGTCAGTGTTTTACCCAATGTTTAGATGATAGATTTCTGTGGCTGCCCTGACACATTGCCAGGATGTCTTCATAAGGATCATGTTTATCATGTACCGCATATACTAAGTATTTTTTTAAAAGAACACTATTAAGGTTTTTGTAACAAATGTGAATTCTGTGCAGTTACAGATACATATCACAAACTTGTAAAGACTTGAAGTTGGTTGTTAATTGTCCCATGTAACTGCAAATACAAGTGTGTTGCTCCTTCAAGAAAAACAAGCTTACTCTATTGAGTTAAACATCGAACAAACTAGTATTTTACCATGTGTCTATGGAGATTTTCAATCATCCATGTCATGGTTGTCCCAAAGGTGCTTTTCCAAAAGGTAACTGGACTTTTTTGGTTTTTTTCCTTAAAAATATTTTGCTTCTCATCCAAGAAGCTTCTTCAGTTCTAATATTTTACCACCATTCACTTGGAACTTAATCATATTAGATGTCCTGTCTTTATATTGTTTTATTCACTTGGCAAGGATGCTATCATATATAAAATACATTTGTAGTTTTCAGACTATGTGCGGATTGGAATTCAAAGTTGTAGTTTGATGGTTATGTTCCCAATTTGACTTTTTCTTTAATTACCTATTTATTTGTTTAGCATATGGCATACAATGTCAGGGGAATCTACAAATGCTAGACACAATGCAGTCCTGGCAGCCTGGATTACCTATTCCTTCATTTTGCAGACTGTACTTGGGTTAGCTGTTAATGTCAAAGAAGGGGGTAGGCGAAGCTCCTATTTGGAAAGTATGCTCCCAATCTTCCCATCTTCTATATCTACAAAATCATGGGCAAGAAGGTCCTTGGTTGTAAGTGAATGGCATATTATTATGAGATTAACTCTTAGAGAATGGCTGTAGGAGAAGACAAGAAGGACAGATTGAGTTACAGGAATGTGTGTTCCTTCACATATGGGTTGGCCTTGGAAAGTGGCAATCTATTCATAAGAGTTTCTCATACAAATTTAAATTCCCAAATGAGTTTATGGAGCCTTTTAAAGCTTTTTTTTGGGGGGGGGGTACGAACCAACACCTGTGATTGGAGCTAAAAGAGGCAGCTAATCTAATAGTAATAAATCTGAACTCTGAGGTATATATTTGGCCTTCAATTCAATTAATGGAACCATGTGGAAGAAAAATAGAGCCTGGAATGTAGAATGGTGTAGGGGAGGAAGAACCTCAAATAAGCAATATATTTGAGCATAGTGGAGTTACCATTTAAGGAATGTTTGTTCATTAATAATTAGGAACACCACTATAGTGGTTACCTCGGTACATGTCATTGGTGCAACAACTATTAAAAAGGATGAGTCCCAAACAAACCACATGATTTACTACATGACCCTTTGTTTCAGCTGGGAATAACTTCATCCCTTTTCCTATATCAGCAACCTTCCCAGCATGGCCAACTTCCTGTCCATCCTCTATGGCCATCCTCCTCCTTTTGCAGAGACCTTCCCAGCATGGCTGACTTCCTGTCCATTCCCTGCAGCTGTCCCCCTCTTCCTATTGCAGTGTGTCAAGTTTGAGTACTAAACAAATTGCGAGCACTGGGACAACATTGTGTCAAAATCTTACCAAGTACCAAATTCAATGAGTTTTGAAACAGTCGAGGACTGAGGTAGCACTGTAATAGGTTATACTCTTCTACTTAACTTTGATAAAATATTTGCCCCAAGGAAGCTAACAGTCTGATGAATGATAGTGCCTCTACAAAGTAGGGTAGGCCAATTCAAACAAAGGGCAGAAATTTCCCTTGAGATATGTCTTAGTATTTGCAGAGTAAGATGGATGCAAGCATGGCTTGAAACGTCCTCCCAAACCTGTTCTTCACTTCAGTGAACATCTTACAGTACATAATTTTGATGTTTGCGTATGACATCCTAGTTGTCTTCTATTGTGACTAAATAAAATTGGTTATATGTGGTAGAATATAATCAGATTTTGTTTTGTTTTGTTTTTGCTTTTATTTATTAAACAGTAGTTAACATTGTCAAATGTTGTCAAGTAACTGACACAAATCCATGCTAATTTTCATGGATTTGTCTTCCTTAGATGTATTCAAAGCTTTTGATTCTCTGGAACTACAATTTGAGGCTGACTTTTGCAAGATAACTGATCACATATATGCATGACTCTTAATTATTAATTGAGTGATTCGACTGACCACACTTTTTTCTTTTTTGTTGATTATCTCATAAATAACTCTTAAAATTTGACTTTAAAAAAAAAAGGCTTATTTGGATATTAATAAATACCATATCAACTATTCCTTTTTCCTAATTAGGTATAGATAATCCCTTCCAGTTTTATAATCATTATGTGAAAGGTCTGTTATTGTGATGTTTTAATATGTTATAAATACTGAAGACAAAGCCAAGAAGAATAACAACTTCTTACACACAAGTCTGGTCTAAAGTCATAGTGGATGTCAGTACCCAAACATCAAATATAAGACACCAGTAGCTGGATACCCGTGCTTCGCTACGAAACTGAACTCCTTAGCATGGAGTAGAATGTCTAAACTCCCAGCCCGCAGGCCAGATGAGTCACGCGCTGGCCACGCCCACTGGCAGTTGGAACAGAGTTCTTTTCAGGTGGGGAGGGGGAGTAGAACGTCTAACTCCTTAGCATCAGAGCGTGTTAATAATAATATAAGAAATAACTAATGATCTGATGGTCATTTCAAAAAATCCTTTCTTAGTGAGCACCTAGAAGCCAAGAGAAACATACGTGCCAAGTTTCAAGTTTGTAGGCTTTACAGTTCTGGAGATTTTGTGATGATGCGTGAGTGGTATTTTGCTTATATATATATATATATATATATATATAGATAAGAGTTCCAACTCTTGAAGTCAATAGCAACCAGCCAAAGCCATATACTTTGGGAATGTCCCAGAAGTTGGATGTTTCTGAATGTGAAATGATTCACATCAGGTTGGCTGTATCATGGTTATCCAAATGCCCCAAATACATTCCTCAAAGCTGAATTAAAATATAGCTGTCTAAATTTAAAAGCAAGTTTATTTTAAAAATTCCACAGAGACAAGATGTAAGAATGACTCAATGAATGAACAGAAGAAATATGAGTCAAATGAATAATGAAAGAAATAGGTACAGGTAGTCCTTGACTTAAGGCCACAATTAGCACTTAGACTTATATACCGCTTTACAGTGCTTTACAGCCCTCTCTAAGCGGTTCACAGAGTCAGCATATTGCCCCCAACAATCTGGGTCCTCATTTTACCCACCTCGGAAGGATGGAAGGCTGAGTCAACCTTGACCCGGTGAGATTTGAACCGCCGAACTGCAGCTAGCAGTCAGCTGAAGTAGCCTGCAGTACTGCACTCTAACCACTGCGCCACCTCGGCTCTTCAGAAGAAATTGGGACCAGAATTTCTGTTGCTAAACAAGATAGTTGTTAAGTGAGTCACACCCATTTTATGGCTGCTTGTCCACAGTTCTTAGGCAAATCACTGCAGGCATTAAGTGAATCCAGCTGTCCCCATTGGCTGCTTATCGGAAGCTGGCTGGAAGATTGCAAATGGTGATCATGTGACACTCAGATGCTGCATTCATTCTAAAGACCACTAGATTGCCAAGGGTCCAAATTTTGATCAGATGACTGTGGGGAAGCTGCAGAATTGTAAGGACCAGTCATAAGTCACTTTTTTCAGTGCCTTTGCAACTACAAACGGTCACTAAACAAATGATTGTTTGTTGAGGACTACCAGGATTGCAAACCGAAAAGAATAAAAGAATTAAACTTTCGTTCCTTGCATAATAGGGATATTGGGACAGGCATTTTAGAATTGATTTGGTGACTTATATAAATCGAACAGTCTAGATTGAAATTCCCCATCGATGATCCTTAGTAGGCTTGAGAGGTAGAAAAATTTTGGGTGTGTGTGTAAAGCTGGCTTTTCTTGTTAATGTGGGTGAGATGAACAGGCAGCACTTCTTTTAGCTGACATCATGCAAGACTTGAAACATGCATTCAACGTGTCCTAAAGACATTGGATTAATCATCCACGGAAGCAGCATGTCACAGAGACTGCTTGGATCCTTGAGCATAGAGAATTATTTGTATTCCAGCACAAGGTGGAGAACGTGACTGTAACAGAGCTGAGAAGGGAAGTCCTTCCATGTAAAATCTCTCAATTTCCTGGCGTGAGGGTTTCTATCATCAAGGAAACCTCCACAATTGGCTGGGATATCGGTGGCCTGATTGATGCGTGCAGGCCTGGCTTATTCTCCAGATATTTCAAAGCTGGGCTGCTGTTGAAAGAGAAGCAAGGGCTTTGATGCTTTGGTGAATCTGTCTGTCTGCTCGTGTCTGAGCTCCAGAGAGACTGCTGTGCTGAGACCAGGGACCACTTAAAGGCTTGCCATAGCCCAATAGGAGTAATATTCAGACTGAATGTTGATTATGCTGCAGCGGGATTCCTGGTTTGATCACCCAGCTGCTCTTACCAAGCTCTGGTCTGGAAAGGATTTTCAGTTCTTCATTCTCAATCCCAAAAAATACTACAGCCCTATTGAACATCTGCCTCTGGATTTATTTCCTGCTTAGGACAGAGCTCTGGATGTATATGTATTTGTATGTATATGTGTGTGTCTGTATATGCGTATGTATGTGTATACACACACACACACATTATTTACAATGTTACTTACATTTCATCCTTTGTTTAAGAATGTTAGACTTGAGAATGATGATTTTTTTTGCTGCCAGAATTGGCTCATAGATTTAAAATGTATACATTCATTCACATGAATATGGGGCCCGTGTATTGGAAACAAGCTTCTTTACTCCCTCCTTTCATCACACATGGAAGATTAGAAAGACAAAGAGCAGCCTAACTCCATTAACATAGTTCCCAACAATTGTACCTTGCCTTAAAGATTAATGGTAGGAAAGCCAGTTCTTTTTTCTGGTAATTGCAGTATGAAGGAATGAATGTATGTATCTGTTGAGAGTCTTAATTCTAACTAGACTGAGTCTTATATTTGGGTTGTGTTAATCAGAAGTTAAGTATCTTGGTGCAAGGAAGTTTATGGTAGCAACAGTTGAACTTGAAACCAATGTGAATGGGCAGCTTGAACTTCTGGCAAGGTCAGTTCTGCTAAGATTGAAAGGGGAGGAATGAAATTAATTCATTACAGGAGAGAGGAGAATTGTGGCTTGAGATAAAATAATCCATCTAGGACAAGGAACCCCAGAATCAAATCCAGAAAGTGGCAGAGGCAAACCAGTCTGTCTAATAGCCAAGAGATTAGTTTGGGTATCAGATGATGGCATCTTCAGATTAGGTGAAGCTACTGATGAAGTATATTAGTCTGTCATATGCAGCTCTGGAGTTGATAAAATAATTAAAGCTGCATGGATGTTATTCACTGATCCTGCCAGTCCTAAAAGAAGAGTGCCTTATTTTATGAAAGCACATATGGTTAGAACTTGGAATGTGAGAAGCAAACCCAAGAAAAGCTGAAATGCTAAAAAGAGAAATTACGTTACTAAATTGAATATTTCAAGAATAGATGCATGCAGAAGAACCAGAATGGGCGACTGTAAATTACATTCAGGCCATGAGATCATACAAAGGATTGGAATGGTAATGTTGCAAAGTATGTTCCTGGTTATCATCCAATAAACGACACAAAAATCAGGAGTTTGGTAGCACGTTTTCCAGCTAACAAATGCTATTGAAAGGCATAAGATTTTGGGAGCTGCAGTTTTCTTCATCCAGTGATTACAGTGATGTAGGATTTGACATGAACTAGGAAGGTAGAAAAGGAATGGGGAAGTAGGCTTGTTAAGCAGTTACAGTTTACATGTGAAATAGATTACATACAAATAGATCATATCTATGAGAATTAGTGGCTATTGAGGTAATATTGATGTTATGCTTGTCTGTACTAAGCCACAAACATGATGATGGAAGACACAGAGGAATTCTGTGGCAAATTGCATGAGTTACTACGGTAAATGTGACATCTAACACAGGACTACTAATAGATAGTTGGAACACAAGCTTTGGAAAAGCTGAGAATCTTAGAATTACAGGAAGGTTTGGAAAATCTTGGAATTACAGGAAATTCTGGACAAATCTTTGGACAAATGCAGTTGTGCATTAATAGAACTTTGCAAAGAATTCTTCATTGTCAACACATGCTCCAAATAACATAAAAACAGATTCTGCAGCTAGAAAACTTTGGAAGTAAATCTACTACACAATAGAAAACAGATGATGAAAAAGAGCAATGACAACCAGGATGATTCTAAGTGCAGACTATGCTAATCAATAACCGTGAATTATTTGTGTCAATTATGGGCTAAACTTAAAAATCAAAGAGAAAAGGTCTTCCATCAAGAGTTGACCTAAAAGACATACAGTCAGAATATCGCATCAATATAAAGAATAGATTGAGTTTGCTTAACTGATGTAAGAGAGTCTGAGTTGCTATAGGAAATGATAAGTAACATTGTGAAACCATTGTTTGCTATTTAAAACATCTTATCAGAGGACAGTATAGGGTAATTCAATGCAAACATTGGACTAGGAAGGAGCTGTAGCTAACTGGCAGAGAGCACATATTTCATATGCAGAAGGTCATAAATTGAATTTCTGCATCTCCAGGAAGGTCTACAAAAAAATTCTGTCTGCAGTCCAGAAGACTGACTCTGAGATAATACGGTACTTGCTAGATACGTGACCTGATACTTTACAAGGTAGATTCCTATACCTTATAGAGATTCCATCTGGTCTGATTGTATTTCTGATTATAGACATTCCTGATAATAAGTTACTGAGGTAAAGAGGCCAACAAAATTATATGACAGGAGGAATAATAATTTGCTTCCTTTTTCATCCCACAGCCCTAGGCTGGATGCAACCTAAACATCACAGTATCAAACAGAACAAAGTTTGAATGTCTGGGTCTTCTCCCAGATTAAGCAGATTTAATGACATGTCATTGTCTTTATGCCCAACATGATGGATTTCGTTTTGCAATGCTACCTCACAAATTAACTTGTAATTTCCCAAAATATTTAATTCTTCACTTGTACAAGGTGCCTGAGAATTGCTTTCTGAATTTCACTGGTTATGTTTCTGAGATGATTTTGTTCTTGGAGATCCTTTCCATCACCCTGAAACTTCCTTAGCTGTTATAACTTCTTAATTAATCTTAATTAATCTAAGTGTCCTGTTGGAATTGTATTAAAGCAGGGGAAGGCAGAATGGCTGCATGGCATGGAATAAAGAGACACACGTTGTTTAAATAGACTCCTTGGTGCCCTTGTCTCTAAATCAGAACAAACAGTAAAAATGCTGTTATTTTTAAAAAGCATATAGTTGCGTGAGCTTCAGTTAAGGATTCATTGAAACATGATTTGACATCCATGGATGTCTAACCTTTGGAGCACATCTGGTCTCTCTGATGTTGTCAAAATAACAAGACTCAAAGAAAACGAAGCAAACTACAGGAATTGCTTCTTGCTGCCACAATAATGAACTGGATAAAATGTTTTGAGATATAGGAATCATCCCAAATAATATAATTTGGATAACTAATTAATGGATAATTAATTGGGATAATTAATGAATCTAAGAAAGGAAAGGACAATGCATGCCTCTGAAAGGGCTCAAATCTGTGACTCCGTTTCTGAAAATTTCACCTAATTATTTTTTTTAAGCAAATTCTACTTCATCAAACTGAAAGCGAATAACAGAGGAAAATGCAGCAGAAATGTTCGGCGGGGCATTGATTGTTTTGAGAGACGCAGATGGAGGCTTCCTCCTTTGAGGATTTCCATCTGAAAGATTGAATATTCAAATATCTGGACCAAATCGGGCTCTAAGGATGCAGCTGATACACCAAGATTTAGTATTCTAATATTCTTTAGTATTCTAATATTTTCTAAGACTACTTTTGATAGTTTCTCAGAATGGATGTCTCCAAGTATTGAAAAGAAGGAAGATGTTTGGAAAAGAGAGAGAGAGAGAGAGAGAGAGAGAGAGAGAGAGAGATTACAATGCAATGGCTCCTTCATTTAAACCAAGATGTCTATGGTGTTCTTAAGGGAGGGTAATTACTGGCAGTGTGCTTTGACCTCTGGTGAACAATGAAAACATAGTGGCTAGGCCACACAAACCTAATATTTAATGCAGGAGGGCAGCAAGCCAAGAACCTTAATGATGGTCCTTTGGGGCATATACTGTGAGATGAGAAAGCTGCGTAATGGAATAATTCATGCTTCTTTGGGGGAGCAAAGTTCCATAGAGTGTTTAAAACATCCTCTCTCATGAATCAAAACTATAAAGAGAAGTTCCCACGCTCTTAGTGCTGGGTGAGAAATTGAATAATAGCCTTGTGTGAAGTGGCACCACTCCTTCTCAAGGCCCCTTTACATTCTGGACTGTTGGAATGTCCACATCAAGGAATCATCTCAATTTGGAAAGTCTGGTCATTATGCCCTGAATTGATATGAGTTTGAAGCCAGCTTAATTTTAGAGCTTCTATCTGCATGTTTGTCTATAGATTCACTGTGACGGAGTCCCTGTGATTCTGCATTTTGCTTTGATTCAGAAGGCAACTTACTTGATTTTTTGTTAAATTAAAGAGTTCCTTTCAAGCTCTAAACAGGTTCGATAATAACACTTGTGATTGGGCGTACATGTTGGGCTAGGTCACAGTGTAGCCTCATTGTGGCTTCATGTGTTACGTACTGTACATCTAAATTTTGTGGTTTAAAACTGTGGCTTATGATTTAATACAGTATGTGAATACAGCTGATAGTTAGATAAAAGATGATTCAAAAGCTGTTTCTAAAAACCATCATGGCTTAGTTCATCCTGATAAATTAAAGGTGTATTTCGGCAATTGGTAAAGGATGAGGGTTCCAAAATATTTTTCAGTAGGGAAGAGAATTTCAGAACTTGCATTAAAACTGTACAACGTGACAACTTTGAAGTTTTTAAGGTGCTCAGCGCCTTGTCCATGTTGGGTTCATGTAATAAAAAAAGAATCCTTTGTCTTGGAATTGTGGCAACTAACTTTTAGCTTCTTATTTTGTTGCTGGTTTGTTTTACTTTATAATGAATTTTTTTAATAAAGTAAGTGTATGATATGATTGAAGCATTTTTATATGGGGAACCTCTTTCTGAAAGAAAGCGATTGTGGCAGAGTCAAGAGATAACTTTGTAACGGGGTAGGAAGTAGGGATGGAAGACATAAATGTAATTTATAGAGATTCAGAGAAAGAAAATGACCTACAGGTAACCCTCAACTTATGACCCTTGGTTTAATGACCATTCAAAGTTACGACTGTGCTGAAAAAAGTGACTTGCAACCAGCCCTTACACTTAATGACCATTGCGGAAACCCCATGGTCATGTGATCAAAATTCAGTTGGCAACTGAGACATAGATTTATGATAGTTGCCATGTGATGCACATGATTACAACCTTCCCAGATGGCTTCCATCAAACAATGTCAGTGGGGGAAGCAGGATTTCCTTAAAGACCATCTGATTCACTTAATGACTGTGGTGATTTGCTTAACCACTGCCGCAAAAAAGGTCACAGAATCGGACTCAATGTTCGTATCTCTCAGCGATGGAAGTTCCAGTCTCAATTGTGGTTATAAATCGAGCACTACCTGCAGAGGAAAACCTGGTCTAACAACTTTAAATGCTGGTGAAAGGGTTGGCATCATCAGGCATTCTAGATCAGGGGTCTCCAACCTTGGCAACTTTAAGACTTGTGGACTTCAACTCCCAGAGTTCCTCAGCCAGCAAAGCTGGCTGAGGAACTCTGGGAGTTGAAGTCCACAAGTCTTAAAGTTGCCAAGGTTGGAGACCCCTGTTCTAGATAATAAAGATGAAGACTTTGACAGAGAGAGGTACGGTAGCAGCTGTTGCCTAAGCAAAAGGGTCTGAAACATTGTTGAAGTCTTAAAACACCCAGATAACAACTATAAGAAGGAGGAAGACATACAGCACAACCAGACGTGCGAGATTCTGTTATAGCCAATCTCAATAAGAGTCATTTTAGCTTCCTTGTGGAGTTGTCTCACAAGCAGGGCTGACAGGCTTCTTCCAAAGATCACAAAGATCACAGCCTGGGGTAAGCACTGCCAACCTGCGGAGGCCTCTGATCCTGCCCTGTCATTTCCTTGCTGTCCCTTTCTATTCATAAACCCAACTCCCAAGTTGGCAAACCTTGATAGGAACAGCAAGAAGGAAAAACTACTTGTGTCTCTGTCTGTGTGTGGGAGAAAATCCAGAAGCTGTTATGAGAAACATCTTTTTAATGAGACGTCTCAAAAAGGCAAAGCCGGATCTATTTCAAGATTAGATGCCAGAAATGGGAAGCTGCCCTTCCCATTTCTTACTGCAGTGTAGAGATTAAGGTATTGCATTTCTAGGAGGAAAACCTGGTTCAAGTTTATCCTCAGATCCAGGAAGATGACAATGATTTTGAGTCACTCCCTGTGTCCTAGCTCAGGGGTCTCCAACCTTGGCAACTTTAAGACTTGTGGACTTTAACTCCCAGAATTCCTCAGCCAGCAGAGCTTAAAGCAAGTCTTAAAGTTGCCAAGGTTGGAGACCCCTGTCCTAGTTCATACTAGATCTGTAGCAGAAGTATAATACTTGACGTACTAACAGAATAACCGAATAACAGAGTTGGAAGGGACCTTGAAGGCCATCTAGTCCAACCCTCTGCTCAAGCAGGAAACCTTATACCATTTCAGACAAATGGCTGTCCAATCTCTTCTTAAAAACCTCCAGTGTTGGAGCACCCACAATTTCTGGAGGCAAGTCGTTCCACCGGTTTATGGTTCTCACTCCTATACTTAAACCAAACAAATGAATGAATGATATTTACAGTATTTACCATTTCAAAAAGGCCTTAAACAGCAAGCCAAAGTAATTGATGGAATCCTAAACCTAAGTTTAAAAATTACAAGGCAGGAAAAAGTCAGAATATGTGGTAAAGCTACTTATTTTTTGCCTTCAGCATCATAAACCAGACCAACGATTGTTCTTAATATATCTTCAGTTATTAGGCAGTGATAGCTTTACTGGCTGGGCACAATGTAATACCAGCTGGTTGGGCACTATAAAAAAAATGACACTGGGATAACTATGGCAGATCTGAAGGAGGCAGTTCAAGACAGGGGCATGGAGAGTGCTGATGAATAGAGCGGCCAAGGGTCGGACACAACTGAATGGCTGACGACGACAAGGATAGGTTCACTTTGTACCGCATACTAGTAGCCATTAGAAGTTATGTTTGGCCTCTCCAGGCAAAACAAATAGGGAACATTTAAGGAGAAATCTCTGCTAGCAGCATCACCCATAAAGGTAGTCCTTGACTTTACTACTGGGACCAGAATTTCCACTGCTAAGCATGAAAGGTGACTGGGTGACTGAGCCAGTCCCTCACTCTCAGCCCAACTCACCTCACTGGTTTGTAACAGGAGGAAGGTACGTTGGGTATGTTATTTGTAAAAATAATGAAGGTAGGATAGAAATAGATGAAGCAGAGGTTTCCTTCTCACTGTTAGAGAAGGAATTGCCTTGCCAATAAGAAACCCACCTGCTGCTGATATGCTCTCCTATCTTAACTCTGTTGTACGCCATCTTTCCTTGGCCCTTACAAATTATGCTCAGGTTTCCTAAACGGCCAAATCTGGAAAGCACTCCATTTCTTCACTCGGCTTTCTGTCTGGCACAGAAACCTTTCTTCACTATGGAGAAGAGGACAAAAGGAATTCTGATTTTGACAAGACCGCAATTTTGGGAGGAGCAAAAAAGAAATCCTTATTTTAAAAAACCCCCCAGCCCCCCCCCCCCCCCCGGTTTGATGATTGGTAACCAAGGCAACTGGGCTTTCCTTGAAATAATTGCTTACTGCACCGACAACACCCACCTGCCCCCTCCATTTTGTGTAGAAAACTGTCTTGCGTTTCCTTAGAAGGGGCATTGTGAAAAAAACAAAAGACAAAAAAAAGAGCTGGCAGTTCCACCGCTGAACAAGGACACAAGTCTGGCCCTTTTAGCAAACTGTTGAACAAAAGATTAGAAATGGCTGCATCCATCTTGCTCACCCTTGCAGGCTCATTCAGAATTCCCCTTTTATCTCTGAGATTCTGCTAAAAGGGGGAGGGGGGCCCTCCTTGCTTATTAGCTTGTGCTTGTCAATTTTGGCAAATATTTGACTGGATGGATTAGTTTTCTGCTCCCGTCTGCCTGTCTCTTCTCCAGAGAAACTTCTAAAGATGATAAATTGAAGGGGGAAATGTTACAATGCAGATCACATAAAATGAGTCTGGGGTCCTTGCATAGGAAGCTATTGTGTGTGTGTTTGTTTTATTCTGCAAGGGGTGTAGATACAACACACACACAGCCCAATTTTAGGCCACATCATCAAGTGCCAATTGAAACAGTGTTTCAATATATTTTTGAGATAAATGTTACCGGAAAGCCGCCTTATAAAGGGGATACTATATGGAGAGATGCGGAGAAAGCTTGAAGACACTCCCATGTTTAAAAATAAAATTATTATAGCCTGCCTTGATTTTGTACAACTGAAGGCAATGTACATAATGGTTTTCTCACAATTTCATTTTATTTATTTAATGTGTATCCCGCCTTTATTATTTTTACAAATAACTCAAGGCAGCAAACTTATCTAACACATCTTCCTCCTCCTGTTTTCCCCACAACAATAAGGGGGGGGGTTGATCTGAGAGAAAGTGACTGACCCAAAGTCACCCAGCTGGCTTTCATGCCTAAAGTAGGACTAGAACTCCCAATGGCTGGGTTCATAGTCCAGCACCTTGATCACTACATCAAGCTGGCCAGTATTTTTTTGCCTTTTTTGCCACCCTATGATCACCTGGAGTTTTGCAACCAAGGTAAGGTAGCCCTTTTTCTTGTTTTTTAAAATTACCTTGTAAATCAGTTTAGACTTTTTGGTAATATTAGCACAGGAGAGGACTACTTTAAACAATCTTGTGGAAAACAGCTATAAGGAACAAAAATCATATTTTACCTAGTTGGGGATAGGGAGATGGTAAGGTGAAAAGGGAAAATAAAAAGATGAAAAGTATTCATCTTTACTTACTTAATGTATAATTACTTGTACTTAATGTATAATTACTTGTAAAGTATTGTATGTTTCTGATTTGAGACAGAGGTGGGATTCAGCAGGTTCCGACCAGTTCTGGAGAACCGGTAGCAGAAATTTAGAGTAGTTCGGAGAACCGGTAAATACCACCTCTGACTGGCCCAGCCCCCATCTATTCTCTGCCTTCCGAGTCCCAGCTGATCAGGAGGAAATGGGGATTTTGCAGTAACCTTCCCCTGGAGTGGGGTGGGAATGGAGATTTTACAGTATCCTTCCCCTGCCACGCCCACCAAGCCATGCCACGCCACGCCCACCAAGTCACGCCCACAGAACCGGTAGTAAAAAAAATTGAATCCCACCACTGATTTGAGAGTATATTTTCTCCTATCTGTTTTAAAGATGGACCTACATATGACTGTTTAAACATTCCTTTCTCTTTTCTATATTTCTTTCAAGACCCTCAACTCAAAATCCAACCTTGTGTTTCTGAAATATCAAAATGCCTATATCTTGTGCTTTTTCTCAGCTCAGCTGTTTCAGTTGACCTGGAAAAGATAAGGCCAAGACCACGGGTGGGCCTGAGTTAGTGACAGGAAAATGGCTGGAGGTGAATCTCTAAACCAGAGATCTTCAAACTTGGCAACTTTAAGACTTGTGGACTTCAGCTCCCAGAGTCCCTTGGGAGTTGGGAGGCATACAAATTTAATAAATAATAATAATAATAATAATTCTCCAGCCAACATAGCTGGCTGGAGAATTCTGGGAGTTGAAGTCCACAAGTCTTAAAGTTGCCAAGTTTGGGGACCCCTGCTCTAAACAGGGGACCTTCTCTTTAGAGTCTGAAGACCCTCCAATGCAACTGTCAAAACCTAATTCTTCCTGCTATACCGAGCTTTCAGAATAAATTTGAATGTGAATTATAAATGAGTTTAACATAGTTTTTTAAAAATGTATTTACTTATTAAATTTATATGCTGCCTATCTCACTGCTGGAGTGATTCTGGATGACTTAATGCATAATTAAAAACACCTCCAAAATGCATCTAGTATCACCCATCCCAACCCAACATGCACCCTGGTGTATTTCTCATCTGTGCTAACTAATCCATCCAGATCAGAATTTTTCCCCCGATATTTTTTTTTTAAAGAATAATTTGGTGCATCCATGGTTCATTTACTTGTCACCTAATAATAGTTGATCAAGCCTGCCCTTCAAACCACAGCAATATCTCTAAATGCAGATTTACGCTTTTAGCATCTCATTGTAAATTGCATTGCACATCTGGATTTTTCCAGCAGGCTCCCAGTTTAGAACTCTATTAAGAATTAAAAGCCAGGAACCGTTTAACACACTCAGGCTGTGATGTTATGCCTGCAGGTCTTACAAGAAACCCAATGAAACACAGCAGGAATTATTTTTGTGTAGAACCAGAAATATGATAAGGACTCCTTTATTAGAGTAACACCACAAGGTCCTTGAGGGTCCTCCTTGGAAAAATTGCTATAGCAACTTCCTGAGCTTTTTTGATTCCTGTGAATGGCAGTGGTGTCTCTGTGCCCCTGCATTCAATTCCTATTCCATGAAACTTGCTTAGGGGGAAATTTTTCTTTTCGGTCATTTAGAGAGCAATGCTTTGAGGAAAGAGACTATGCAGGAACTGCTGCTTTGGGCTTGCTCAGCTTGCATGTCACAATTTGAAGAGGGAGGAACGGTTTGAAAAAGCTGCAGACAACCAGCTACGAACACGAGTGGTCGTTCATGGGTTTTCACGGAGATAAAGAAATTAATTTCTTTGGATTCGCTTCCATGTTGATCTGAACTTTAATGTAATATAGATTATTGGATCAAAGGTTCAATTGGTTAAGGCTCCTCATCCCGCTTTCTGCTTATAATTCTTGTTAAAGAGAAAGGGAACTCTTGTCATGCTATCTGTATTAATCAGCTTCCCAGTTCAAGAAACTCTGCAATTGTTTTTCCAACGGCATTTATTAAAAAAGATTGGGAAGTGAGAAAACACTTCAGAATTTGTCAACGGCATTCGTATATGGCCAAGAAAGCTACAGTACATGGAAGTGTCCCATGAAGAAGACTCGCTCTGATAGTCAAAAGGGTGATGATTACTATCTGCTCTGTCTATATTTTGTTTTCCTCTAGTCTCAGTCTTTATTATTCCCCCATCCATACATGTCTGTATGGACATGTATGTCTGTGTATTCCTATCTCAACCTAATATTAGGGATCATAATATTAAGAGGATTCTATGGTATATGAATTCTGGAACTTGTTACAATTCTAGGTGCTAATTAAGATCAATGCTTGATTTCAGTGCGGGGAGGCAAATGATGGAGAGCACATTGTGACACCATGATGTAATGTAAGACTAGAGCTTGCATCGTGATGTCATCATGGACGTTTCATTTTAACGGCATTCTTAGTTTGCTGTCGACATCTCTGACTGGGAACATCACTCGTTGGAGGGATCCGTTTCTTTCCCAGAGATGCAATCACTGTGCATCTGTTTCCCACCCCCCATTCCGTAAAACTGACCGGAATGAAGTAATAAACAAGTTACAAAAACACCCATTATTAATTGAAGCAAATTTTGTATTGAGCTATTCACTCTCAAATCCTCCTAAACTGGTTCAGGCACATAAAGCATTTCAAAGGAACAAATAGCTCACCCTCGTATCAGTCAGATGCAGTAAATAAAGATGTTTCAAAACAGCTCCTTTCATAAACATAATTATAATCAGTAGGGTAGCACAATAACACAAAGTAACGTTATGTATATTCATGTGCTCTGCTGCGGAATAGCATCAACTGAGCATTGGAAAACCCAATAGAAAATGCAGTAGAACAGCGAACATGCTATCCAAGTGCTTATAGCAGAGGTCTTCAAACTTGGCAACTTTAAGACTTGTGGATTTCAACTCCCAGAATTCTCCAGCCAGCATAGAATTGTGGACTTCAACTCCCAGAAGACTTGTGGACTTCTCCAGCCAGAATTCTGGGAGTTGAAGTCCACAAGTCTTAAAGTTGCCAAGTTTGAAGACCTCTGGCTTATAGCCTTTTCCATACACAGGATGGAGGCATTTATAGGTTTCTTTAAAGTGCTGGTTGCAGAAATTTTTTGAGGGGAGCAGTGGCAAAGAAAAAGTTTCACAAATGTAGAGAGTAAGGAAGATGACCTTGATAGAAACTTCTAGGAACCATTACCTAACCAAAAGTGGTTGAAGCATTTGTCAAGTCCATAACAATGAGGTAGCATTTGGAAGTTGCCCAGGCGGAAATGTTCACTGAACTGTAAGGAGAAAGAGGCACAATATAATCAAACTTGCACAATTTTGTCTTAATAAATGTAATTTTAGTCTCCCTGTGGAATTGTCTTCCTGGTCTGGTCTACTTAGTAGGGCTGACACCAAATGGCCCAAAGTGATTAAGTAGGCTCAGTGGGTAATAATAAATGCTGATTTTAAGGAAAAAATAGAAGATGAAATGGAAAAGCACATATAATATAGAAAATATACAGTATTGTAGATCTTACTGTGTTCTGTTTGCCACCATGTTGATGAATGCAGATTTTAAAACTGTAAATTCTATGACCATCTCACCCCACTAATGTGGTTATAAGTAGATATATTGGATGAGGTTGGTTGTTTTCATCCATGTATCCAAGGGCATCTATAGAATATGGTAAAAATATCAAGACTCCAGCCATTTTTTATGCATGTCACATTTAAACAAAGTGTCACCCATAAAAAGACAAACAGAAAACAATTAGGAAAGTTATTTCTATCTATGCATATCTGTCTGTTTACCAGTGAATACCTTCACATATTTCTCTCGAGAAACCTAAGTCATTTCATTACAATGAACCAGTAACAGAGATCAATGCAACTTCATAAACAAAATACTATAATGATGTCCATGCAGCTGAAAACATGTATCCAGGTACAATATCCATCACAGGTAGTGGCAATTATTTTGGTTGCTCTTGAAAAGAAATCCACCAGGAAAATCGAGGACTGTAAATGAAATTGAATTTTTAAAAAACTTACCTGCATTAAAAAGAAATGGCCAGGAGTTCCTACCGTCTGATTGTGAAATGATTATACAATGAAATGCATAACACTCACATATACAGCTCTTGGTCACCTTAACAGTAAGGTAAGTGAAGAACTTCATGTCTTCCCTGTGTTGATTTTCCTGTTGTCTTTTCCTTTAAACATCTTTGCAAAAACTTGACAAAAAGTTCAAAGAAGCACAAAACAACTCAAATAACATCTTGGTAGAAAAGTAATGGTAATACAGTAATGTAATTAGAAGCACAGTTCTAAAATTTTGTGTCTGGTATTTAACACCAGTAAAAATTTAAGTTTTGATCCTTTAGATTTGAAGACCTTCATTGGTGCAAATTCTCCCATATGACACATATGGATTGATAGTGAGTTATATACAAATTCCATAAGTGCCTAGACAAAAATAAACTCACTGAATCCATTGGAACTTGCTCCCATGTTACAATTGAGGTAAGACCCATTAAATTCAATGACTTATTTGAGTAGCACCTGTTAAACATACCTTAGCTGCACCAACTGTCCAACCTCACCAGGGCTTATTTTGCAAGATCCATCTCTATTCTTAGCAGCTACTCTTGGTGTGTGTAATTATTTGAAGTACATTCTTCCTTATTCTTCATAATATAGTTCAAAATATGAGACTGTGGACTTAATAGTGATTTGCCCTATAGCATGCATTACTTTGTTGGATTCAAAATGTGACAAATCGGATGCATTTGGTGGTCTTTTCTACTCATTGGGTTAAATAGTACTTTGCCTCAAATGAGATAATACTAAAGAAGATGGGATTCAATGGTCACCTTGAGGATACTTAGTTTCACCAGTACAGGCATCCACTGGACATGACTGATGGCACAGTTGAGTTGAATCCCAAAAGGGGAAAAAGGAGCAAAAATATTTGGATTTAAGGGAGAGAGCCTTATAAAATAAAGATCTACTTAAGAGTACTTTGATACCTCAGATGGCTTGCAGTCACATCAGACTTAATGAGCACCCACTGAGTAATGGTGGAGTAGCTACAGCCTATAGTATAAAGCTCTGTATTTGAAAGCAGCCTTTTTTTGAAGCCATATTTGTAGCTTGTGATTTGCTGCCATGATACGTTGAACTGTGAGTACTTGATACACCTCTAGCTATTATTTCTTAATTTTTTATAACTGCCTTTCACTTTCAGTTTTGCTTTCTTGTATTACATCTAACATGGGTTGATTTTCTATTGACTTCTGGAGTAAGTCCACTTATTGCTCTTCTGTGAACCCCTTTCACTGTGAATATTCTTTTTTGGAATTAACATTTAATGATACAATTACAATACACCTTTCCCTGGTCTTATGTTTGACTGTGTGTAGAGTATCCTTGGCATCAGTGCTTCTAGCCAAGCTTTGTCTCTGGTGATCTATGGAAATTATTCTGTACTCTGCAAAAATTTTTTATTTTCAACACTTTTCTTTTGAAATCTGCATTGGTGGTTTCTACTGACTACTTATCCAGAATAGTGCTATTAATATTTATAAGCTTTCAATAATGCAGACTTTTGTGTATCTGGTAGACCATATGTTGCCCTCTGTCTTCTCAAAACAGCTGAACCAACAGAACTCTCCATTACACCATGGTGCTATTTTTTTTTTTGAAGGGTGAAAAAAAAGGGTAAACAACTTTCACCCCCACATGCATTCCTCTTCATTAATCCCCAAAGCACATGCATGAATATCCCCCAACTCAAATTATTTTTTTCAAAAGTCACTTTTCTCTTAAAATAGTAAGTTTTTGTCCTATGTCTGCCGTTATTTTGATATACACATTGTGCCCCATTATAAAAGCAAGGGTTTGGATTTTGTTTTGTTTTTTAAATATCTGTGTTATGGGGTGATGAGGCTGAGAAAGTGGTGGGGAGAGACAGACTGAAAATTTAAATTCATGAATCTCAAATAATGAATAATGCATAGCAATAAGTGGCTTGGAGAAATCCATTTGGATAACACAATGTAGGTTAAAAGTAATAATACGTCTGAGCAGCATTCTGAATTACCTTATGTGAAGGGTGTGTCCAGAGCTTCATGCTAATTTATCTTGGGGATTCCAGAAAATCTGTGCCTATAGATCTATTTAAGTACATATTTCATATTCATGGCAATCTGCAAAGGTTCATTAATTGGAATTGTAATATAGGAAAGTTCTAAATCTCCTTGTCAATAATAGAAAATTAATGGAGATAAATGATTGTGAAATGACCTCTTCATGCAGAGAAAATGGAGGATCGATTCTCTCTCTCATTGTGTGTATTTGCTAAGATAACCATGGGCATAGCTGTGATTAGCTAATTTTTCATAGCTAACCAAGAGCCAATTTGGGCTAGTGGTTAAGGCACCAGGCTAGAAACGGGGAGACCAGGAGTTCTAGTCCAGGGGTGGGTTCTGGATCCATTTGCTGCCGGTTCGCTCAGGGTTGCGCTGTGCGTGCGTGTGCTTTGCAAAGCACACGCATGCACAGCGCAACCCTGAGCGAACCGGCACGCACCCCGCAGCAACCAAAAAGTGCAACCCTGAGCGAACCGGCACGCACCCCCCCCCCGCAGCAACCAAAAAATAGCTTCTGCGCATGTGCAGAAGCAAAATCCAAGATGGCAGTGCCCACGGAACACACCGAAAGAACCTGTTCCATGACATCATCACCGGTATACTAACGGTTCTAAAGAACCGGTTAGAACCAGTAGGAACCCACCTCTGTTCTAGTCCTACCTTAGTTACTTATGAAAGCCAGTTGGTTGACTTTGGTACTGTCTCTCACCCAACTCACCCTATAATTGGCTGTTGTGGGGAAAACAGGAGGAGGCAGGTGTGTTGGGTATGTTCACCACCTTGAGTTAACTTATAAAAGTAATAAAGGCGGGATACAAATTCTAAAAAACCTTTCAGTGCTCACTTCAGAAAGAAGCGTTTTCCCTTTCCGCGTGGTGCTGAAGGGACAGGGACAGCGACAGTGACGGCCCCAAACAGGAAGAGTTCTCTCGTTCAACTATAGACGAGGGTCGCCTTGTCCACCAATAGCTATGGTGTTTAGGCAACGTTTGAATAAGGCTCTATTCACAAATGAGTGCAGGGCAGGGGCAGTTTTTTTCCCAGTCCTCAATATGGAAACGCAGCCCTGTTCTGCCTATAGAAGAAGGGATTAAAATTCTGTTTTAGGACAATCGTTTTCTTGGATCTCTTCCGATGTCACAAACTCGCGTTCAAGCTTTTGAGTTCTGCAGAGTTCCTCCCCAAGGAAGATAAAATAAAAGGGGAGGGGAAAGACTACAAGAGAGAGGGGGAGAGGGAGAGGGAGAGAGAGAAAATGATTTTTGAAATCCTAGTGTTGGCCGTTAATTCCACTGTTAAAATAAAATTCAGTACTACAGAGCATGTGCTTTGCACATCAGCAATACTGCATTTAGGGGTGAAGGATTTTAGGTAGCAACTGGGTTGGAAATAATACATCCCCAAGACTTTGAACAGCTGTCTAGAAAAATAGATTTGTCTTCCTTGACCTGGAGTTTTCAGGCAAGTTTGATGGGCCATGTTGAGTAGGAGTCACTTCCAACCGATCTAAAGGGTACCTGGTTGGGGGGAAGGCAGGAGTGAATAATATACCGTAGATCAAGGTGACCATAGGAAAACATACACGTTCAATGTACCTTCCAACAGCTGATTTATCTAGCACACACAAGAGATCCACTTGCCAGTCTTGTCAAGGTCAAATCTTTGTGTTCTGAAAATTGACTCTCCCCTCCTCACCGCCCCCCGCCAAGAAATTCTCTTCCCTTGCTTTGTCAGTGGTTTTTCTTCCCACGGCCAGCAACAAGGGGTGGGGGGAAGGAATATTTTAAGCCACTGCAGTGGCACCCCATCTTTTTGACTCGGCAGTTCTCTCCCGCACCGATCCCTGTGCCCAAATCGGGTCCCTCTTCCACCCGTTCCTGGAAAAAGACAGTCTGCGAAAGGAGGCTTCTCCCAACGGAGGGGCGTGGGCTCCGAGGATTCCCACGCCCGCTTTTCCCTGAGTTGGGTGTGGCTGAATTAGGGAAGACTTCTGCCTTCCAGAAAAGGGGCTGCGTCGGCTTCTGCGACACCTCCACACACACACACACACACACACACCCTCCTCTTCCCTACCACTTGTAGGAGCTGCAGCGCGCCGGGGCTTCCCCTTCGAAGCAGCTGGTCCAGTCCAATTCGCCAATTCCGATTGTCACCTCATTTCCGGATCAATCCTTAATTTCTGCTGCAGAGTGAGTGGGGCTTTCTAACCCTTTCCCTCCCTCGCCCTTCGCTCCTTTCCTGCCCACTCCCCCCGCCCCTTCCTCCTCATCCGGCTGCTGGGAACTTGAACCCAGCCCTCCCGCCCGGCTGCGCTGCACCGAACCATCTTCGCCCGCCCCTCCACGCCTTTCCCGGCGCTCAGCCTGCCAACTTCGCGTCTCCCAGTCGCCGGGCTCCCCTTCCAACCTACCCTGCCGCCTGGCATCTACGAAGGCGGGGAGCGGTAATACAAAAGGCTCGCTTCTCGCTTCTGCCCATCCCCGCTTCTAGCAAGGGCCGGAGACTCGGTGTCTAGAGGCTGCCGGCTGGCCTGTCCTCCGCCGCCGCTTTCTGTCTCCTCCAGAGGATCAAAGAGAGCCGGGCGAGGCGAGACGTGCCCCGGGGCGAGCCATGGCCGAGAAGAAGCAAGCGGCCAAGCCCGGCGGCGGCGGCGGCGAGGAGGAGGAGGAAGTCCCCGCCTTCTTCAAAAACCTGGGCTCTGGCAGCCCCAAGCCCCGGCAGAAATTTTGTGGCATGTTCTGCCCGGTGGAAGGCTCCTTGGAGAACAAGACCATCGATTTCGACTCCCTCTCCAGCGGACGCGGCTCTCCCACCGGCAAGATCGTGGCCAAGCAGCGGGACGTGGCTCACCTCGGACCCGACGCTCCCTCCGTCTCCTCGTGGCAAGGCAGGAAGGTGGAGATCCGGAGAACCACCGGCAAGGAGGCTTTGCAGAACCTGAACGACAAGGTGAGTTGGGAGGCCGGGAAGGTGGGTAAGGTAAGGTGCTTCCCTCCCCAGCCCGCCCCGCGCCCAGATCCAAGGCTTGAACGTTGCCGAGGCTGACCGAGCAGGTTGAAAAGGCGATGACCGAGGGGGCGTCTTTGGGAGACAGGCGGAAAAACCAACAGACCTAGCGCCCCCCCCCCACCCTCTTTCTTTCTTGCTAAGGGGAGATCGGAGCTCTGAGCTGCAAGCTGAGCTAAAGGAAAGCCCCACCCACCTGATGCAGGGCCCAGAGCTGTAGTAAGCAATTGCTAGACAAAGGTGCTGAATGGTAAACCAAAGAGAAATCGTGACATGATCAAAGCAATCCATCACTCACATGATTGATTGAAGGTCCTTTGGACCTCTGCCTTCTGAGACCCTGAGACTCCTTTCTGCTGCCAGCCCCTTTAGGAGAGAACTATACAAAGTTCTGAACCCTAAGGACCACCCTTGTCTAATCGTTGGCAACAAATAGGAGACACTATTTATTGTGCATTTTGCCCAACCGTCCATTGGAGAAGTTCCGCAGAAGATTTTTCTAACTTGGAGCCAATGCTGGTCTGTCCAGCCAGGTTTGTAGCTCACTGAAGTCTGGTTTTGTGTTCTGGAGATGCACAGAATAGGTTGTACGTTTCTCCCAGTTACATGTGTGTCTTAATTCACTGAGTTGATGGGATTTGTAGTCCAAAACAATAAGGATGTCCAAGCTGATAAAGGCTGGCCTAAAGACATGAAGGGACCACCATGCCCAAATAGCAAAAACCTTAGTGTATATTTTGCAAATGGGTAAGAAATTTGCTCAGGTCATGATGACAACAGCAGTAGGAGATAAATAACCCAAATATTCTTTAACATGGGGGAAAAGATGCTGCCAGATGCCACTATGAAAAATCCTGCAAATAGCTTGGTCCAGAAATGATGTACATTAGAGTGGGGGGCAGCAGATCTTTTAAGAGAGATTTTTTATAGGAGATGACTTAATCTTTCATATGTTGGGGGAAATGTTTCCTCAACCAGTTATTACCTTAACACTGGGCATCTTCAGACACAGTAGATATATTTTAAAGATCCTTGAGATGGGCTCAAGTTCTCCAAAGATATCCATATTACGTTCTTAGTAACAATGTGGAAATGGCTTCCCATTGCCTTCTTCAAGAATCTTGTTGGCTTCTCGGGCTAGTTTACAAGATTTAGGTTTCCTGATGGCTTCCTATCCAAGAACTAGGAGATCCATGTTCTCCTGCTCACCATTTGTTTTAGATCAGTTAAGGTGGCCTGGATGCTGCCATCTGCTG
The DNA here is from genome assembly GCA_003457575.1 of Thermophis baileyi. Classification (NCBI taxonomy): domain Eukaryota; kingdom Metazoa; phylum Chordata; class Lepidosauria; order Squamata; family Dipsadidae; genus Thermophis; species Thermophis baileyi. The sequence goes on along the minus strand of QLTV01000785.1, from coordinate 117,056 downwards.
CTAAAACCAAATAAAGAGGCAGGCTGGCTATATTCACATGGCAGACCTAACAAGATCACTCCAGGCTCTATAAGTGTGAAATTTCTTTGTACTGGTCCAATAAGTCGTTATTGTCTTAATAGACTCATGGCAACACATGGTTTCAGAGTTTCAAATAGGACTCTTTCACACGCTAATCTGGAAATTCCTTAATCGAGGACATTTGATATATAAAGGATGAGCTTTGTTGGTTTTGCTTTTCTTATAAACACCCAATTTCTCTTTGTGCATCTTTGCACAACCTATGACTCATCTTAAAAGGTGTTAAAAGTGGACCCATTGACTTCTATGGAGTTTTGAATTTATATTACGATAGCCCCATGGCTGAATTTAAAGAAGCTATGAGTGCTAAAGGTTTGCACATGGGCAAGTCCTGGAAATGAGACAACTAGGTAGAGCTGTTCCACCTTCTTAAAGGGAAAGATACTGTGACAGCTTCAATTCATAGAAACCATAGAAATTGATATAAAACATTTTTTTTTCAACTAAAATGTATCTTTTCTGTGAAGTGTTCACTGTACTGATCTATGCACAATGTTGCTTAGATGGCAACCTGCATCCATCACACAATGACCAAGCAATTCTACCTCCAGCCCTACCATTAGGCAGAGGGAAATGATTATCTCACAAAGCTAGTTCTGGCTGTCATTGATGGGGCAGTAGATTGTGAGTCATGTGCTTTATTATAGATTTACTCCCAGGAAAAGGAAGTTTCTTACACAAAATAACTCGGCCAGCTACAATTACTCTGCATGCACTCTTCCATGCAAAGCATCCATATTGTTCATAGTCTGGTCTTGTGGGAAGAGAGAAAAAGGGAGGAGAATTTCTATGGTTTACTTGCCAAGAGGACTAAGAAAAAAAAAAGTCAAATGAAATCGACAGGATGTACAGTACGAATTGACCAACAAAAGTTGCATCTACACCTTCAGCTTGTTCCTGTTCAAGGTTCACGTGGATAATGCATACCGAGAATGGGGAGATCTGACCAGAAATTCAATTCTAGGGCTTCTAGACTTGGACTGCAATGAAGTGTTTTCCATATCACTTGCGGCTCTAGTATTTGTTCTGCTCTGGGGGGGGGGGAACCAAGAAAAAAATGGCCTCTGCTGATTTTGCATCTGCTTCCATCTCTTTGATGCATGGACTTCCTGGAGGCATCTGATGGGCAAAGAATGTTAGGTCCAATGGTATTTTTTGGAGCAAGCTGTGCATGCTTCCAAAATAATTCAGATTTTTCTAGTCATTTCTACAAGACATAGTTGCTTTAAGAGCTGTGGTGACTTTAACAAGTAGACTCCTTAGACTCCTTTCTCAACTTTGGCAGCTTTAGGTATGCTGGGAAAATCAGCTCCCAGAATTTCCCCAGTGTTCTCAGTGTTGAGAAACATTGCCTTAAAGCAGGGGTGCTTAGATCTGGCCCGCGGGGCTGTTCTGGAAATAGCAAAGGACCGGCCCATGGTGCGTCTGCCAGCAAAAACGGAGCTCGGGAGGGCCGTGTGTGGCCCTCCCGGGCTCCGTTTTTGCTGGCAGAGCGCTCGTGCCACCACAGGTGCCCCCGACATGAGTGATGTTGAGCTGGCCATGCCCACCCTGGCCAAGTCCCCCCAGCCCCCTTGAGGTCAAACACAACCCTGATGCGGCCCTCAATGAAATTGAGTTTGACACCCCTGCCTTAAAGTAATCGTGTACACGTTATTTTCTCAAGTATACATCGAAAAATGTAATTATGTATGAGAGTTAATCTAAGTAGACTGTATTCATATAATTAGCCATTGTGTGAATTATTTTTAAAATGCAAGCATGGGTCTCCTACCTCACATCAATGGAGACCCTTACCCTTTTCCCATCCTGCTGAAGTACAAACCTGGATTATACCTCTGATATAAATCAGAACATTCCTTCTAGTGCAAAAGAGGAAGAGGAAGGAGGTATAGTTTTACTGCACCTGTTAGAAACTATAGAGGATGGGTAACTGAGGAGTGCAAACCGTGCAAATTAGCCAACAGCTGACGTGAATTTGTGAAGCCTTTCAAAAGATTCATTAAATTTTGCAGATTGAACTGATTCAATCTGATAATTCAATAAAAGTGTGCAAAGGTCCATCAAACCTATGGATGGATTTGAACACACAGTTTTGATGATGTCTCCAAAGTGAAGTTTCCCACAAGTGTATTGATAATCTCCAAATGAATCTGCAATTTATATTGAGGTATTTCATATTTTATTTATGCTTGTAGCCAAAATAAACTAAGTATCCACTTGCTTATTGTTTGGTGATGCCACATCTAACTTTGTCTTTGGGGGGAAATGTTACTAGAATAAGATGCATGCATGTACCTTTGTCATAGAATTTCCTAGCTCTGTCAAAAGACAGAGAGAGATCCAGGGCAGGGGTGAAATCCAGCAGGTTCTGACAGGTTCTGGAGAACCGGTAGTGGAAATTCTGAGTAGTTCAGAGAACCGGTAGTGGAAATTTTGAGTAGTTCAGAGAACCAGCAAATACCACCTCTGGCTGGCCCCAGAGTGGGGTGGGAATGGGGATTTTGCAATATCCTTCCCCCTGGAGTGGGGTGGGAATGGAGATTTTGCAGTATCCTTCCCCTGCCACACCCACCAAGCCATGCCCACCAAGCAACACCACACCCACCAAGCCACGCCCAAAGAACTGGTAGTAAAAAAAATTGGATTTCACCACTGATCCAGGGTCGATATTCCTGAAAGCCTGATGTTATGCAAACCAATTTACTGTATACTGTAGTCCAGACTTACCACTGAGTTTATGCTAGCAAAGCCTATAGGTCAATCATAATGGAACTCTGTAGCATGAAAATCTGGTTGCTGAGTTGGATCATTGTTTCTCTATGGCTATTGTTGTGATTGATTGGCTGCACCTCCCCAGAATTTCTGGCATTTAAATCCACTCTCTGCCCCAGTCGATTGAACCCGGGATCTTCTACATGTGATGGAGATGCTCTATTCATGAGTGTTTTTGGTAATCTTCAAAGTGGTTGCATCTGATCTGAACCCTTGTCTTACCAGTAGTCATAAGAACTCTTGAACCACGTCTGGGTTGAAATGATTACTTATTTATACTGGAATAATATTTAGCTAAGGAACTTATTTTGTACTTCCTCTGGCAACCGGGTAGCTGCCCTTGCTTCTAAGCCTTGCTCGGAATCTTTTCTCCCATATAAAAATTGCAGCTGTCTGCTTCATTGCACTTAATGGCCCATATAATTGGCATTGTTGTTCATATGCATAAAGCTTACCGGTGCCCTACAAAAATATAAACAATAAAATCTGCTGCAAGCAGTTCATTATTATTAAAGCGAACTTGGACTCTCCAGATGTTAACTTTGACTTCCAGGATTTTGGTCCATTCTCTCGGTTGCAAATTCATGCCCCCTACTTTAAAATCTGGATTTAGATATATTACATTTAAATGGTAAGAATGGGGGAAGATGAATTTATTTGTTTTTTAAATATCAGGTTGATGATTGCAACTGTGTGATTGTAGCTCCACCCCTTTTATATAATTTCATATGCGATGCATATAAAAAGGGGAGGGGCTTCCATCAAGCAGTTGCCATCACTATCTTATTTTAAAAAACTACCCCCAGCAGACATGCCTAGATGGAAATGTATATGACTTCTTTCACTTGCTTTAAACAGACTTATTCAAAGCAGGGGCAGCATGTGGTTATGTGAGAACTACTTCAGAAACTTCAAAATATGAGATGCAGATTTTTGGCAAATGAGAAAGATTTTTTTATTTTTTTTTAAATTTTGGATTTCTGCTCCAAAGTTCCACTGATAATTGACACAAGGCAGCTGGTGTTGCTCCTGGATTCAGTGACTGGCTTCACACTTTGAAATAAGCCAGTTACCTTAACTAGGATTTAAGGAATAAGTCATAAGAGATTGGGCCCATGCGACCCGTGTTTGGCCACAAATCAAGGTTTACAGCTCATGATAGTCCAGATTCCTAGCAGGAAAAGAATACATTCCAGAGGAGCAAGAGACAACTCAGACCAGATACCTTGTGTGAGAAAAAGAGGGTGAATACAGCAACTCTGTAATAGTTCCCAGAGTGTATGCTTTACGGGGCTAGCAGTCTGCTTTAGTCTGGCAAGATTCTGTCTATGAGTGAGGAACAAAAATAAATCGGCCTGGAGTAATCACCACATGTCTTTCTTGAGTTTTGGAGTCTGACAATTCATTAGCAAAGTTTTGGACTTTTCGAGGAGGTATGATGAACTGATGACATTCTCTGCAAAGCCAATGACCGAGGCAAAGACCAAGGAATTGGTGAGTAGAATAGTTCTTGGAACCTTTCTGGATAAGGACAAGATGGGAGGTCGCCCATATGTGCTCCAGATGGCTGCTCCCTGTGAGTAGATTGCAGGACAGTGGATTTCTGGGGGTTTAAGCACCAGAAGATGGGAGCCATCTTGCATGCAACTGTGGCAGAACTTTTTGAAGGACACTGGGTTCGCTAACCCCATTTCCTAATCACTGCCTATTAACTATTTTAAGTTATTAGAGGCCTTCAGAATTACAAGTTCGAGAAGTCTATATCAACTTTACCTTCAACTCTGAATGAAAGAAAAATTAATTATATGCTTAAGCACTTAATTTCAAATAAACAGCAAAAGGCTAAATAAGATTTTGATCTAGGAACAACATAAACAGATTAAAGATCCAGATAAATTTGGAAAATTGACTTTTATTATAAGATTTTGGAATTAACTATAAAATAAATAATTTTTTGTGGGGAACAGACTTAATTTGGCTATTTTGGATATTGTAAATCATAACAAAGATAATTGATGATTTTAGAAACTGGATAACAGAGGGAACTAAAGTAGATGTCAGGGTTCCAAATAGCATCTAAAATTAAATCAGAGTCCGAGGCAAAGCATTCCTCTAATTTCCAATTTATTAATAGAGCCATGTTGGTACAGCTGTGAGAAACCCGAATCTGAAGTCCCAGAGGTTTCTCCACCCAGTTGAAAGTTCAAGCCCTTGTCCCCACACCCCCAAGTCCATCACATGAACCAATCTTCATCTGGCACTTGGCAGCAACTCCCATCTCCTTCCGTGCAGGTGCAGGACAAAGGATGACCTTNACTGAGACTGTAGAAAAAGTGCAGAGGAGAGCAACCAGGATGATCAGGGGACTAGAGACTAAAACATATGAAGAGCGTTTGCAGGAACTGGGCATGGATAGTCTAGCGAAGAGAAGGACCAGGGGAGACATGATAGCAGTGTTCCAATACTTGAGGGGCTGCCACAGAGAGGAGGGGGACAACCTATTCTCCAAAGCACCTGAAGGACAGACAAGGAATAATGGATGGAAACTGATCAAGGAGAGATTCAACCTAGAAATAAGCAGGAACTTTCTGACAGTGAGAACAATCAACCAATGGAACAGCTTGCCTTCGGAAGTTGTGGGAGCTTCATCACTTGAGACTTTCAATAAGAGATTGGACTGCCATTTGTCAGAAATGGTGTACGGTCTCCTGCTTGAGCAGGGGGTTGGACTAGATGACCTACAAGGTCCCTTCCAACTCTGTTAAAGATTCTAACCAGATGAAAAACAAAATACAAGCTTGTTCTTGATGTCAGTTAATACTGGGACTTAGAAAATTACACAAAATATTATAACATTGGAAGAACTAAAGAGATATTTGAAGAATGGAACCATAAATTAGTAACTACAATATCAACATAGTCAGTTACGATGTCTGCTTTTATGGCTAGACAATGTCCAAAGGTATTAACGAAGGAATGATAGATGTAAAACAAATTTCATCTGACAGGACAAAGTACTGAAAAGTGGAACTACAAATGACAGGCCATTAGAATAATTTGGAAAAGAATGCTTTGCTGGATATACAAAAGAAACCAACTGAAGTTTTAAAAATTAAAAGGAAAATAGAAATGATAAACCAAGAAAATGAACTGGATTTTTTTTTCTGGATCTACAGTACAAAAGAGGTTAGTTAAAGACTTGAAGAAATCTGTGTGTAAGGATAAAGAATTGAAATTAAATTCAACAGTATTTGATTGCATCAAAGATTAATACTGCTAGAAGTAAAGGAAGGAATATGAAGTTTTATTTGATAAAAGTTAAAATAAGACATTTTATGGATTTTTTTTTTGCTCATACCTATTTATTTATTTATTTATTTTATAAAATTTATATGCCGCCCAACTCCCGAAGGACTCTGGGCGGCTTACATCATAAAAAAATAAAACATATAAAAACAATTTAAAAAAGAAAGGACACTGAGCGGCTTACATCATAAAAAAATAAAACATATAAAAACAATTTAAAAAAAAAAGGGAAAAAAAAACCCAACTATATTTAAAATAAAACATTCACACAACCATGCATGGGCCAATCAGAACAACTATTGGCCCCAGGCCTG
>QLTV01000785.1:88012-105232 GCA_003457575.1 Thermophis baileyi | reverse complement strand
ACCATATCTCCACTGCCCCAAGAGAAACACCAGGTCAAGTGTGTTCCCCCCCCTATGAGTCGGACCCTTGGGTCAGGTGGTCAGGTCCATGGTTGTCATGGAAGCCATGAACTCCTGACCTGCTTCCGAGGATTCGCTGAGGGACGGCAGATTAAAGTCCCCCAGGACCATAAGTCTGGGGAACTCCACTGCCAACCCCCTCCAGCAGCCTGAACTACTTGGGTCATTTCCATGGTTGTCATGGAAGCCATGAACTCCTGACCTGCTTCCGAGGATTCGCTGAGGGAGGGCAGATTAAAGTCCCGCAGGACGATAAGTCTGGGGAACTCCACTGCCAACCCGGCTACTGCCTCCAGCAGATCAGGCAGGGCTGTTTTGACACAGCTGGGAGGTAGGTACGTCAACAACAAACCCACCTGCACCCCTAAGTCCAACTTCACAAGGAGAGACTCACACCCAACAATCTCAGGGGCAGGGATCCTGCGAGGACAAAGATTCTTATGGACTATGATAGCCGCGCCCCCACCCCTGCCCTGGAGGCGTGACTGGTTCAGCACCTGAAACCCGTCTGGGCAGATCTCTGAAAGGGGAACACCCCCCTCCTGTCCCAGCCAGGTTTCGGGTATACATGCCAGATCTGCTCTTTCCTCCAGGATTAAATCCCGGACGAGAGGGGCTTTGTTCACAATCGATCTGGCATTAAGCAGCAGCAGCCTGAGGCCAGGGCCCTGAAAACCCAAGTCACCAGAAGGGTCAGAACAGGCAATCGCTTTGATACAGTGAGTACTAGTTCTCCACACATGGTCTGCCCTTCGGTTCCCGCCATACCTACCTCTCCCAACCACCACTGGGATGCTCCGACCTAAATCGAAAGGCTGATGTTTTATGGATTTACTCACAGATAGAGAATGGAATATGGAATGAAGAGAGAGGTTTGAAACCTTAAAGGGAGTGAAGTGTTATTAAATTTGTTTATACTTGTTGTGATGAAGGTTGAAAGTTATTTTTTTTACTTTATTATATTTGTTCTTTTTTCCTTTTTTCTGCACTTTTTACTATTTTTTCTTTTAGTTTGTATTTATACTATTGTAATAAAATTTCTTAATAAAATTATATTCAATGTTCATTAGCAAGGCTTTATATTTTTGGGAAGATGGTAAGTTAAATTTATGGGTTCTACAAAACACTATAATAAAGTAAATATTAAATTGATTATGTATTACACTCAACTTTAACATCCTAGAAATATATAATGTGAATGTTTTGCAGTTTCACAATTGTTTGGATCCCGATTTAGTTGTCAAAGCAGGTTTTATTTAAACTATATCCCTTTTAAAGCACCACAACCAATACATACTGGGCCCTAAATCTACCTCAGAAATCTCCTTTTCAAATTAAAATTCTTGCTGCAGTAAAAGCCTGATTCACACATGGTATAATTTTAGGTCCTGAACTTTATAGTTATACAGTATCTGTTCTTTTAAATGATTAATGGACATGTCTAATGCTGTCTTCTTTATTCACCATACCATGTTGTACAACTATGTCTACTTTTTGGGGAATGTTAAATTAATAATGAACACAGAAATGGAGATTTCAAAGGAAAACATTTTAAAAGGATGAGAATGAGCATTTGTAGTCATTGAGCTGCCTATAAAATGTTTAGAAAATATGAAAAATTTGATGCAGTAGCATGTAGTATCAATAACAAAAGGTCCAGCATCTTCATTGAAGATGATGAAATTCAGGTCCATGTGTTCTTAATCAGGAGTGGGTTCGCTGCTGGTTCGCTCCCTCCCGCGCTGCAGTAACAAAAAATCTAAAAAAACCCCACCAAAGCCGAAAAAAAGATGGTGACTGCATGCACAGTGCCGGAAGTCGGCTTCTGCGCATGCTCAGAAGGGGAAAATTTTTTTTTTAAAAAAAAAATTCAAAAAAAATTCAAAAAAAGACCGGCACTGACAGATCCGGTTCAGTGACGTCATCGTGACGTCACCAGTGGGCCGCTACCGGTTTGGGAGAACCGGTCTGAACTGGGAGGAACCCACCCCCGTTCTTAATGCTTCTGAACAGCCATTGGGGGTACATGAGATTTGGGATTCTGGATTTCAAACCAGAGGACCAGTTGAGGTTTGTGCTAATCTTTATGCATGCATGTTTACATAGTAATGCTTTTTCACATCAAGGAAAATCTTCCATGTATGAATGAGCTTTTTACAATAATGTATCACTAGATTCTTGGACAAATGGGTTACCTAGACTCAGCAGTGTTTGAGGAGATTATCTCAGATCTAAACAATTACATTTCTATGGATCCTGTTGGGTTTTTCATATTTTTAGAAATAATATGCCTCGCGATCATCTGATGGAGTTGAGATATTTATGACTGTTCTCACCATTCCTGGGAATTGTTTTCCAAATAGCAGGCAGGATAACTCTATGTAGTTATTATACATCTCTATTTCTCTTGATTACTTGTCTTTGGCAAAGCAATTCTATAGTTGGGCGATGGCCCAAATAAAGATTAATCAAATGAAGTTCAATTCAGACAAGATACATATCTACTTCTGGTAAGGAAACGAACAGACTCTGCTATTTGATTTTAATGAGTAGCCCTCTCTTTCAAGAACTGAGTTCAGAATTTGGGGCTACTCTGAATTTGACTATGCATCTTGATGAAATTTCCCCAGAATGCTTACTTCTCAGAAAACCCCACCCCACCATGATTTTTGTTTGTTTGTGTCAGAAGCATCAAGATTAAAATTAAAATAAGGTATGCTATATGACATAAAATTTAAAATATAAAATACAAGATCAAAATATGTGCAACCATGGTGACACATGGTTTACAGCTCGACCTATAACCATTCATAGTTACGATGACACTGAAAAATGTGACACAAAATTGTTCTTTGCACTTATGACTGTTGCAGCATCTCCATGGTCAAAGTATTCAAAATTCAAGTGCTTGGTAACCAGTTTGTATTTATGACAAATACAGCATCAGGCAATCACAACCTTCCACCAAAGGCATTCCAATAAGCAAAGTCAATGGAGGAGGCCAGATTCGCTTAACGGCCTCAACAAAAGAAGTCATAAAATCAGGCACAGCTCATTTAATGACCACACTGCTTACTGACGGTAGCTCAAGTCTCAGTTGTGGTTGTAAGTCAAGGACTATCTGTAATTCTACCTAAGCGAGATTGCTTCAAAGTGATGTATGTGGGCGATCTCGCTAGAACTTTCAGTTGATCTAGAATAGCAGCAAAGAGTTCTTGTCCCAGAAGATTTTGCAAAAGATACAGTGATAAGACAGTTTCTTTGTACAATTTCAGATATTGAGCACAATCTTCAATTACCTTTAATGCTGGAAAGGATTGAAGACAACTGAGAGGTCATCTTTCATATTGTATATCCTTCTTCCTAAGAATTTCAGGGAAGGTCCCAAAATGGGTTCACAGGTTGCCAGGAAAAGAATAGTGTGTGTGGAAGGCACTGGTCAGTCATGTCCACTTTTGGGGCCATCTTGCATCAACTTTCTTGACCCCTACTATTTTCTCTGTGCACTCCAAGTTCTATTTTTCTTGCACATTTTCAACTGCTTTGCAAAATGCTACCAGGCATTTGCTCTGCCATCTTTCTTGTGACTTTTTATCCTGTATCTCTGCATTTCCTATTTAATTGCCAAACTTTTATTATCTGTTAAAATCATACACTATCAATGCATTTGTGAATGTTGTGCTAGTGCCTCCCCCCACCCCCACCCCCAATTGGTGTGTATATGGTGCAGGACAAAAGAGAGTAGATGGGATGAGTGTAAAACATAAATTATGCATTTAATATGTTTGCTGCCTTTGCATTTAATACTTTTCCTCTTCTGACATATTAAAAAGAGCAATTCAGCTCTGAGGCCACAGCCAAAGAGTTCCTGGCAGCTGAACATCTTAAGTTGTGATTTAGTCCATGTCAGCTGCTTTGTGTGTTGCAAAGACTTTGAAACCATAGGGTAATAAATCACTGAATAAATAAGTATATCTGTATCCACAATGTATTGGATGGAATCATCTGATAGAGCTCTCTCTGTTCTTAAAAGTGCAGGCTGAAATAGGGGGATATGCATGCATTTGCAAACCAAGATGGATTGACAAGGAATCCTCTCCACCCACCCCATTAGTTCTACTTTGCAGAATCATCTTCTCTAATTATTGCCTCCCCCCCCCCATTTTTTAAATCCTGGTTATGAAGTATTAGATGGGAATAAGAGATATGGTTAGTTCTGGATATCAGTGTCCTGTTTCCCATTCATAACACATGAAGAGTTGAAAGCAATGCATTGAAACAGTGTTGGGCGTGGTCAGCAACAGGAAAGGTGGGGAGATACCTAGTGAACAAGAATATTTTTGGCAAATATAGTTTGCTGATCATTCAGGTGGTCCTTGATCTACAATCACAATTGGGACCAGAATGTCTATTGCCTAACAAGATGGTTCTCAAGTGAGTTGTGCCCAACTGCAACCTTTGGCCATGATTGTTAAGTGAATCACTGAAGTTAAGGGATCACGTAGTCATTTAACAAATCCACTTCCCCCCATTGACTTTGATTTTCAGAAGCTGGCTGGGAAGGTCTCAAATGGTGATCACATGACCCCGAGATACTGCAACCATTGTGAATACTTGCCGGATGCCAAGCACCAGAATTTTGACCACATGACCAGTAGTGGGTTCTAAAACCCTTTACTACCAGTGCACACGTGTGTGTGTGTGCGTGCGACGCTTCTGCGCATGCACAGAAGTGTCCCGGGTGGGTGGGCAGAGCTTCCCGCTGCCGGCGCTACCGGTCCTTAGAACCGGTCCGAACCAGGAGCAACCCACCACTGCACATGACCTTGGGGATGCTGCAATGGTTGTAAGAGCAAGGACTGGTTAGAACTCACTTTTTTCAGTCCCAGTGTAACTTCAAATAGGAACTAAACGAATGGTTGTGAACCAAGGATTATCTTTATTGGAATTTAAGAACTGATTCTTGCTTTTATTCCAAGTTGATTGTCTCAATGACTGTGTTTGAGCCAAGTGCTAATCAGGGTTGTTAAAGGGCTTAGCACAGGGGTCTCCAACCTTGGCAACTTTAAGACCTATGGACTTCAACTCCCAGAATTCCTCAGCCAGCTTTGCTGGCTGAGGAACTCTGGGAGTTGAAGTCCACAAGTCTTAAAGTTGCCAAGGTTGGAGACCCCTGGTTAGCAGATACATTTATCCAACAGGCTTAGGCTAGCAGCAGGCTATTCTTAATCTTTGGATCCTTGGGAGTTGAGTGCTCATTTATGGCTCAATGATCTGTGCCAATTCAGATGGATTAATTCTTTTTTATTAGTTTATAATATAAAATACAAAAATACAAAAGAAAATAGTAAGAAAATAAGGGAGGGAGACGGGAAGGGAAAAGTGTATGGCAAAGGGAAAAAAGAAAGAAAAGACGTTGACTTCCAACTCCCTTTGGTGCAGTAGAATAAGATAATAGCATCAAACCTCAACTTTTTACTTTTATATAGTAATATAAACTAGCCATTTCTATAACAACAAATCTGTCTAATCAGTAAAATTTCAGTAAAATCAGTAAAATCAAAGTTTCATTTTTTTCCACCTAAAGCATAAAGTGCAAAATCTGTTTCCACATAGAAATAAAAGTAATTGTGTTTTTTTCTTTAATCAAAACAGTCAATTTAGCCATCTCTGCTAACTCCATCACCTTTTGCAGCCACTCGCCCATTGTGGGAATCAGTGTCCATTCATTTTTGTGCGTAATCTTTTGTGCGTATATGTTGCTGCCGTCAACATATACTGTATGACATCAAAGTTCCAAATTTTTTCCCAAGTCTTTTTCCATTAAACCCACAAGAAAAGTTTCTGGTTTTATTGTTATATTCACTTTGAGAATCTTCTGTATTAAGATGTGAATCCTACTCCAATATTTCTTTGCTTTATCACATGTCAGACAATGGATTAATTCAATCATTTAGTTAAAGAGTTCCATGGACATGGTTATAAACATTTTCATCTCTGTGACGTTGGTGGTCTTAGAAAGCATGAAGCAATTCATGCAGGGTGGAAAGGGAATGTTAATTTGATTGTATATTCAGTGATTGGACTTGAATGAAATACAACTGAAAAAAAATATATGGTGCTTGAGATCCCAAAGGTGCTTTTTCCACAAGGCAACTGGACTTCCCTGTTTTTTTTTTTTTCATTGAAAGCATTTCACTTCTCATCCAAGAAGCTTCTTAAGTTCTCTTGGATGAGTTTCTTGGATGAGAAGTGAAATGTTTTCAGATTAAAACAACAACAACCAAGAAAGTCCAATTGCCTTGTGGAAAAAGCACCTTTGGGACAACCATGACCTGGATGATTGAAAGTCTCCATAGATATGGAGATGGAGAGTGAATATTGAATGACAGCATCAACTCTGTGTGTTTATGGTAGGAAATAGATGCAAATAACATGCTGAAGATGTTAAAGACATTAGTAAAGAAGCTATAATCATTAGACTGGGTGTTTATGATAGAGTTTCTTTGAAATACTGTACACCGAGAATAGATCCATTAGGATTTTAAAAGCATGTTATAAATGAGCGCTCTGACAAAATGGCTGCCAGCCCCAAAATGTCCATTTATCAGAAGGCTAGCAGACTGCCCTTGTTTCAAATCAAATCAATCTTAATGGCAGTCATACACCCATATAACTTTATATTTATTTATTTATTAAAAATATACACTACCAAATACATACAGTATCAAGTAATAAAGCATCTACTGCAACTTTATAGAAGATGAAAAATCCACATCAAATGAAATAAGGAACTGGCATCCAGGATGACTTTGCAATCAATCACCGAAATCACAATTCATAATGACATACACATTACATGATAGCTAACAGCATCCATGGGGTGTATGTAGGCAAGACGGAGAGAGAGAGAGAGAGAGAGAGAGAGAGAGAGAGAGAGAGAGAGAGAGAGAATGAGAAAAGTCACCGCTTCATTTGCAGTCATCTTGAGAATATCTTGGCTTGGAGTGGTGGGTAGGAGACAGGAAACCTTCCTTTTTTTTACAGCTACAGTATTTTTGCGTGATCTATTGTCTAGAATAGATAGATCTATTGTCTAGAAAAAGGGATGCGGTGGCTCAGTGGCTAAGACGCTGAGCTTGTCGATTAGAAAGGTTGGCAGTTCAGCAGTTCGAATCCCTAGCACCGCGTAACGGAGTGAGCTCCCGTTACTTGTTCCAGCTTCTGCCAACCTAGCAGTTCAAAAGCATGAAAAAAAGCAAATAGAAAAAATAGGGACCACCTTTGGTGGGAAGGTAACAGCGTTCCGTGCGCCTTCGGCGTTTAGTCATGCCGGCCACGGAGACGTCTTCAGACAGTGTTGGCTCTTTGGTTTTGAAACGGAGATGAGCACCGCCCCCTAGAGTCGGGAACAACTAGCACATATGTGCGAGGGGAACCTTTACCTTTACCTATTGTCTAGAAACAATGGATGGGCCCAACATTAGAAGCATTTTATTTTCTGGATCTCTCCCTTTAGCAGATTATCAACCAACAGAAAAGTATTTGGTAATCGAGGCCATAGAGCAGTGTTTCTTAAACTTTGCAGCTCTTTAAACTTTTAAGATATGTGGACTAACTTTTGGAATTCCTGATGGCTGGGATGTCCAATTGTACAATGTTGGGATTTTGCTGTGGCTTCTTGAGGTCCTTTTGTCCTCCTCTTAAACCTCATTTGCACAATTTACAAGCTAAAACATATGGGAGATGGTTACAAAATTGTTTAAATTAACTGAATAGCACCAAATGTTCTCTATTTCTGACAGTATAATTGAAGGCATAAAAGAAACCAGGGGAAAAATAATCTTAGAAAAGAAGGGGAAGAGAACTTTCATGGTAGAACTCATGAAACATAAAGCAACTTACTAGCAATTAAATGTCTTATTTCATAGTGAAAAATGACCGGCAGAAACTGACAAATGCAGGGCAACTGGTAATAATTAAGAAAAGTCCAGTGTGCCATCCCTCATTTTTTTTTTTTTTAGACTGCAAAGGGGAACACTACTTTAGAATTGTACAAATGTTGTAAAAAAAAACAACAACCTTGAACAAAATAGTGGAACTCTGCTTCTCTTTACTTAGCAGTTAGGAGCTTAGAGAGCTTATTTCAAAGATAAGGAGAAAGGAGGTCAGGAAAACAAACCACTCATTAAGAAGGCAAATGCTGGCAGACGAAGGAAGCTTCTGGTGGCAGAAGCTGGCTGGTGACCAAAGGAGAATTCTTTCATTCTTCTCAGCATAGACAATCTTTGATCACACCCAGATCAGGGAACCCAATTGAATCTCAAAAATAAATGGCAAAGCATTAATAATTTCACCTTCATGCGGGGTGGGGCATTATCAAATAATCATCAAATTTTATTCTGATACATGGCCAAGGTGTGGCCAATTCCATATACTCAAGCCTGGGATGGCCCAAAGCAGGGGTCTTCAACCTTGGCAACTTTACGACTTGTGGACTTCAACTCCCAGAATTCCTCAGCCAGCGCTGGCTGAGGAATTCTGGGAGTTGAAGTCCACAAGTCGTAAAGTTGCCAAGGTTGGAGACCCCTGGCCCAAAGGATAAGATGTTGCTATAAACGGTGACCAAGAACAGGGTCTTTCTTCTAGCAGGCTGCTGCAGGGTGGTAGCAGCGGGGTGTCTCTTCATTTGCAAAGACCCTCTCCCCATCTTGTTTTGCTATTAGATTAGTACTTAATTTTCCTTCCTCCCTCTTAGATCTCAGGCCTGAGTTCTTGTATACTATGTACATAGTTCTCTTGCCTTTACTGTTTTTCCCATAACTACTACCTACTCCCATTACTACTACTTGCTTTAGCTATTTTTTTTTTTTTTTAAAGAACGACGTTCTGAGTTTGAGGACAGATTAACCCAACATTTTAGAATTAGATGGTATGCAGTACAGGTACTCCTCAACTTACTGTTCAAAGTTACAACGGCACTGAAAAAAAGTGACTTGTAACTCTTTTCACACATGACAGTTACAGCATTCCATGGTGATGGGATCAAATAGCACTTACACTTACATACCGCTTCACAGTGCTTTACAGCCGTCTTTAAGCAGTTTACAGAATCAGCCTATTTCCCGCAACAATCTGGGTCCTCATTTTACCGACCTCGGAAGGATGGAAGGCTGAGTCAACCTTGAACTGGTGAGAATTGAACTGCTGGCAGTTGGCAGAATTAGCCTGCAATACTGCAATCTAACCACTGGGCCACCACGGCACAGATGCTTGGCAACTCGTTCATATTTATGATGGTTGCAATCACTGTTCCCTCTAAGGTGCGCGGCCGTGCGGCCGCGCATGTCACAGGGAATCGCCGCGCAGCAGTTTTGAACTGCCGTGCAGCGATTTCCCATGTCAGAGGGAACGTTGCTGCGCGGCCGCGCACGTTACAGGGAATCGCCGCGCAGCAGTTTCAAACTGCCGCACAGCGATTTCCCTTGTTAGAGGGAACGTTGGTTGCAATGTCACGGGGTCATGTGATCACCTTTTGCAACCTTATGACAAGCAACGTGGATGTGGAAGCCAGATTCACTTAACAACCGTATTACTAACTTAGTACTGCAGTGATTCGCTTAGCAACTGTGGCGAGAAATGTCGTGAAATGGGGCAAAACTCACTTATCCACTGTCTCATTTAGCAATGGAAATTTTGGGCTCAATTGTGGTCATTAAATCAAGGACTACCTTTACGCTTTGAGGTTTGACTAGGAAATATTACACAGCACGAGAAGTGAAGGCAGTGTGGACTCAGTGCTTAGCTCTCTTCGGTGGCAGACAATGTAAGATTTCTGGTTTTGTGAAAGCTATTCAGTAGCAATAGCAATAGCACTTAGACTTATATACCGCTTTACAGTGCTTTCCAGCCCTCTCTAAGCAGTTCACAGAGTCAGCATATTGCCCCCCAACAATCTGGGTCCTCATTTTACCCACCTCGGAAGGATGGAAGGCTGAGTCAACCTTGAGCCGGTGAGATTTGAACCGCCGAACTGCAGCTAGCAGTCAGCTGAAGTATTCAGCAGTGTGGAGAGGCTGCTGAGATCCTCCTGGGACAGAATCTGGAGGGCTACTGATTTGTCTATTTAACTGAGAGTTTAGTTCTATTGATCTTTAGGACTTGGTTCAGATTAAAGCTATCCCATCATCTTCATTTAACGACCCCATAATCCCTTGCGGTGTGGAGTCTGGGCAACTGAATGGAGCCAGCAGAGTGTTTTAATGGCCGGATGCCCTTCCTGTTGCTAATGTGGAGTTTTGTTCAGCAGATATATTCTCTGTGTGCCCAGAGAGAGAAATATCTGCCTCTACCTAGGATCGAACTCACAGCCTCCTGATTGTGAGGCGGGAACTCTACCTCTAGGCTACCGCACCACTCCATTAAAGCTATCCCATGATGTTGCAAAAATCAGAGGACTAGATGGCAACAGAGTTAGAATCTGGCTTTCATGGCGGCAACTGAACTCTTTGCCACCCAAATAAAATAAGCCTGATTCCTGTATCACACTGATTCAGTTGAACTATTGTTTAGTGAATAAACCACGATGATTCAGAGGTAGTCCTCACTGAGTGACCATTTGTTACAGTGATAAAAAAACTGACTTCTCAACTAAGCCAACCAAGATACGACCTTCAAAAGTCCGTAGAACAAAGGCAAACTGAAGTAAGGTCATAAGCATAGTTGTGCTTCACTTAGTGACCGCTTCATTTAACAAGTTGCCAGTCCCAACCATGGTCGCTAAATGTGGACTACCTGTCCTGGCATACACCAGGGTTTGTAAGTCATTCTAAGCCCAAACTCAACCATGTTATGACATAACATGTTGCAGTTACTCAACGCCAATGAAAGTTATACTCTGTAAATGTACTAATGTATACAGAATTGCAAGGATCAAACTTATGAAAGCCAAATCAAGTCTTGATTTAGGTCCAGTTGCAACAAAATGCCCTGGTTTTCATATTCTCTCACACAGCAAAGCAGATAGATGCCTAGTGGTGACCGATATCTGGAATTTGTTAATCCAGATGTTGACTGTCTGCCTGTCCCAATGACAAGATCAAACCAAACCAAAAAGTTTATTACAGTCAAAGAGATCAGAACAAATATTTGTTCTGATATTTGATTTGATTTGAAGGACAAGATCTATAACCGCCTCACAGCTTGTCTGTTTCCCAGTAACTCTTCAGATCAGTTGGACCTTTTTTTTTAATTTTTATTTTGTTTGTCAAACATGTACAAGATAGCAGGTATAGGTATAAACATAAACATAAACAAAGTGAATACAGATAGATGAGGACAATAGGACAGTAGGACAGGGACGGTAGGCACGCTGGTGCGCTTATGCACGCCCCTTACAGACCTCTTAGGAATGGGGTGAGGTCGACAGTAGACAGTCTAAGGTTAAAGTTTTTTGGGTTTGGGGAAGAAACCACAGAGTCAGGTAGTGCATTCCAGGCATTGATCACTCTGTTGCTGAAGTCGTATTTTCTGCAATCGAGTTTGGAGCGGTTTACATTAAGTTTGTATCTATTGTGTGCTCGTGTATTGTTGTGGTTGAAGCTGAAGTGACCTCAAGTTGGAATGACTGAACTAAGGTTTACATCTGGAGAACATCAGCCTGGCTGAGAGGGGGACCAAAAAGTGGTTTGCAAATATATCCCAGTCTAGTTTTCCCCCCCACTCAGTCGCCTGGGCTGCCTGCTAAAGAAGGAAGGCCACACATTTGGCAAAGCTCTCATTTACCATGGTCTGCTGAATAAGCTACAATTAGCTGGACTCCTAGAGCAGCACGTTAAGCCTCAAATCCTTCTTCACAAGCCACAGGGGTTGGATTTACACCACATGCTAAGCTAAAATGAAACACCCGGCAATGGGGCTTAGCATGGGCACGTAAGCCAAGCCACCATGAGCTGGCCAGAAACTGGTTATAAATTGCAAGACAGAGAGCTCAGGATTGGATCCGTATTGATGGCCTCCTCCTGAGGGAGTCTTTACTGGACACTAGAACTACTTCCAGAAAATACTGGAGCGCAGAAAGTAGGAACTTCTAAAGTCTGGCTCACAGCTACATGCTGTTGATGCCAAGGGAACAACTGCATACATTTTGTATATTCTTGCTGTCCTTTGTACTGTGGTCAAAGGTGGGCTGCTGGGGGTTCGCAGGGGTTGGGGAGAACCTCTAGCTAAGATTCTGTGCAGTTCGGAGAACCCCCAAATCCCACTCCTGGCTGGCCCCGCCCCTCCCCGGAGTCCCCACGCGGCCCATTTTAGATGCAGGTAAGTGCAGGGTGCGCGCAGAGGCTCGGGGAGGGCGAAAAACGGGCCTACCGGAAGTTCGGGAAGTTTCCGGCCTCCAGAGCCTGGGGAGGCCGTTTTCGCCCTCATGGACGCTCAAGGAAAGCCTCCAGAGCCCGGGTAAGGCAAAAACGCCCCCCCCACCGTGGTGCAGGAGGCCAACTAGGCCACGCCCACCCAGCAACCGGGCAGAGAACCCCTTGCTAAAATTTTTGAAGCCCACCCGACTGTGGTGTCTCAATTTCCCTTTTATAGAGATTCAGTCTCCAAAAGATGCTTGGAAGAGCATGAGAGTAAGTGCAGCATCTGTCTGCAATGCTTATAAGCAGCTGGATCTCTCCACGGGATAGTCAGTAGCTGCAGATGATAGTTACAGGATTTTAAAATTTATTTTTATTTGTTAATTTATATGCCATCCCTCTCACAGACTCTGGCTGGCTTACAATACAGGTAGTCCTCGACTTGCAACAGTTCACTTAGTGACTGTTCAAAGTTTCAACAGCACTGGAAAAGGTGACTCATGACCATTTTTCACACTTATGACCGTTGCAGCATCCCCACGGTCACATAAACAAAATTTAGATGCTTGGCAACTGACACATATTTATGACAGTTGCAGTGTTCCAGGGTCATGTGATCCCCTTTTGTGACCTTCTGACAAGCAAAGTCAATGGGGAAGACAGAATCACTTAACAGTCGTGACAACTGCAGTGATTTACTTAACAACAGTGGCAAGAAAGGTCGCAAAATGGGGCAAAATTCACTTAACAGCTGACTTGCTAAGCAGGAGAAATTTTGCACTGAATTGTGGTCATAGGTCGAAGACTATCTGTAATTTAAAAACATAAAGGCATTAAAAACATTACAATTAAAGATCCCAGGAAAAGACAAAGTTGCTTTAAGAAAGTGCTGATGATGCATTGTTTGCGTTCTGTAGGAAGTCCATAGGGCGGGTGTCGGCAACCCGTGGCTCCGGAGCTGCATGCGGCTCCCTGTCGGCTGAACCCACCACTGGCTGGCCCCGCCCCTCGCCCTCCCCTTCCAGTCATTCCTCGCCTGGCCTGAGAGAGAGAGAGACCTGTTTTCCATAGAAAACACCAGGAGCCACAAAACCTGGGTAGGCGTGGCTTGGGGGGTGTCATGTGACTGGGTGGGAGTGAGTGATGTTGAGTTGGCCACACCCACCCAGCTTTTGTGGCTCCCAGTGTTTTCTTTTCTGTGGGAAACGGGTCCAAATGTCTCTTTGAGTGTTTAAGGTTGCAGATCCCCGACATAGGGTGTGGTCAAAAAGTCAAGAGTGGTTGCGGGTTATAAAAACTCTACATGGATTTTACGTGCATTCCAGGGGTGACCAAGCACCTTTTGGAAGCTGAAACCAAAACACTGCGCTGTCTTGTGAACAGGAACCTTTAATAGCAAAGGTGCAAAAAAGCTAAGAAAGAGGTTTGACTACCTTGGGACAGGCCAATCGGCATGAACTGATGCCCATCAGTAACTTAATGTGGTCTTAATCAAGTAGCATCTTCTAAAATGGAAACATTAAATGGGCAAACTCAATCCAGGTAGCATCAGAACTGGGGATCTGCTTAATGTCTAGAACGAAGTGCGACATTTGCTCAGTTCTGGCCCTAAGGAGAGTATTGCTTTGATCTTGGGCTTTAATTTCCAGCAGGATTTGGATCAGAGCTTCCACAAATCCAGGGACAGCTTCAACGCTTGTACAGCCCTAATATAAACATTGTTTTGGTTCAAATGTCCTTCCGGTTGCAGTTCAGAAGAAGGATAAAGGCTAGAACCGTTTGATTAATAAATACAGGTAACAGGATCATTCTCCATGGATTTTCTGCATTTGATGGCCTTCAAAATTACAATTTGCTGCTAAGTTTTAGACTGGTTTGGAGAATCATAAAGAGCTTCGGGCCTTGGAAGGTGGGAAAGAACTATTTGACAAGTTTGGATGAAACTCCAGGTAGTAATAGCATGAATAACAGAATAACAGAGTTGGAAGGGACCTTGGAGGTCTTCTAGTCCAACTCCTTGCTCAAGCAGGAGACCCTACACATTTCCAGACAAATGGCTGCCCAGTCTCTTCTTAAAAGCCTCCAGTGATGGAGCACCCACAACTTCTGAAGGCAAGCAGTTCCACTGATCAATTTTTCTCACCGTTACGAAATTTCTCCTTAGTTCTAGGTTGCTTCTCTCCTTCATTAGTTTCTATCCGTTGTTTCTTGTCTTGTCTTGTCTTCTGGTGCAATCAACAAATCAATCAATCAATCAATCAATCAATCAATCAATCAATCAATCAAGGGTGCAGGTAACTTGAAAACATGGCAGGAAGACCCCAAAATTTCATTTCAGATTTTCCTAAGTTATGTAGATCAGCTCCAGAGTTTCCAAATATTAACCTTGTCTGATAATTTAACATTTCCTGATACCCAAGAGGAACAAATGGATTTAGGGATCTCTATTATTCTTGGCCACTTTGCCTTGGGATGGGTGGAATCATGGAACAAAACACAAAAATGCAGAGAAAAAGATCTCACTGCACTATTCCTTGCAATGTTTTTTTTTCTTACCTGCATTTCAATGCTGACTAGTAAAGCACCTAAGAACTTATTAACCATCTAATTATTTTAAAACAATTGGTAAGCTAGTAACTTTTGTTTGGATTTATTTGCATGATTCCTTATAGGTAGTCCTTGACTTATAACCATTTGTTTAGTGAACTTTTTAACTTATAACGGCACTGAAGAGGGACTTACAACCAGTCCTTGCACTTATGACTGTTGTAGCACCCCCATGGTCACATGATCAAAATTTGAGCACTTGGCAATCTACTTTTATTTATGATGGTTGGAGCATCCCGGGGTGTGCTGCGATCACTATGTTTGACCTTCCTAGCTAGCTTCTGACAAGCAAACTCAATGAGGATTCACTTAACGTCTGTGTGATTCACTTGACAACTGCAGTGACTCACTTAACCCTGGCAAAATTGGGTGTGACTCACTTAACAACGTCTTGCTCAGCAGTGGGAATTCTGCTTCCAACTGTAAGTGAAAGACTATTTGTAAAGTCCTCTGCAGCACAGCATGGATGAATGCCTAATTCCCGAGTTCTTTGCCACCTCTAGTTTCCTGTCCCTAAAGCTTGTCAATTCTTTTGTGTTGTACCTTATATTGTATACAATACCGCCTCAATTGTTTCGTTACAATAAATCTGTTCATTCACACGTGCAAACCCTTCAGCTCCTCCAAACCTGCACGTGTGAACCAGCTAGTCTGTTTTCAAATCCACCAGACTTGGCTTTTGAGATGATGCACCTTTCCCGGGTTTATTCTTTTTATTCTGCTTCAGATCGCAGCAATCTTATATTCTCTCGATCGAGAGGCGTCCTCACCGGGTCCTTCTGCCTAGCTTTTAATAACCCGTAATTTCCTTTCTAGTTCAGCAGAGAGAGTCAAAAGTATAAATTGGAAAAAGGGATCGCATATTATTCTTAAAAAAAAAAAAAGCACGGAAGGAAGAGGAGTGGGCTTAACAAAAAGGGACCAGACATGCCAGGGGCAGACAAAAAAAAAAGAAGAAGGGGAGGAGCCCCCCCCCCGCGACAATCCGGGTCTGTTAGAGCCTTTTTATTCTCCTGCTGCAAAAACTCACAATACCTTTGCCCGAAACGCCTCTCGCGTCTTTCGGAAGCGATTGGGGGGGGAGTGGGGGGGGGAGCGCGCCCAGCAAAGGCCAGGAAGACCCAGCCGCCCTCCCTCCCTCCTCCTCCCCCCCCCTTTCTCCTGTCTGGCTGGCAAGAAACAGGGCGTGGACAGCCGCCGCCGCCGCCGCCGCGCTATTCTACCTCCTCTGCAAAACTGCTCCGCGGCTCCGCTCGCCTCCAGCGCCCCGATGCAACGGCCGCGGCTTGCGGGGCAGACCGCGGCGGCTGCAAGGCCGAGATGCTGCCCGTGCAAGGGAGGAAAGAAAGGGAGAATGCAGGCATCTCCCGCCCCCCTCTCCGCTAGCCATTGGGTCCCCCCCGCCTCGCCTCCCCCCGCCCCCAGTCTGCAGCCTCGCCTTGCCACTGGCTGCTTCATTGCGCCACTTTACATGTTACCGCTCCGCGCGCTTCCCATTGGGCGGGCCGCGGGCTTCATTTGCATACCGCCGACGGCCTCAGCCAATCGGCTGCGGAGCGGCCCCGGGCCCGTTCTGGACAGAGTCCAGGGCGTGGCGGGGCGCGCAGGCGCGGCAGGACCTTCCTTGTGCGGAGGCTTCGCTTGGCTTGTCTGTCGAGCGGCGGCGATTCTCTTTGCGCTGCTTCCCTCTTCCTCCTCCTCTTCTCCTCCTCCTCCGCCAGCTTCGAGGCTGGGCAGGGCTCGGAGCGGCAAGAGGGAAGGCAAGGCGACCGCGACTTTCTCCTCCTCCTTGCGGGGTTCCTTGAGTTGGTTTGCAAGCTCGCCCGAGGTTTGCACGGCCTTTGGGCTTTTGTGCAGAAAGCCCCCTCTTCTTCCTCTTCCTCCTCCTCCGCAGCTCTAACGCGTGCAAAAGCAGGGAGGGCTGCTCTCCCCCCCCCGCCCCCCGATCCCCGTCTTGGAACCCGCGATCGTGGGCTTTTAATTCGCGAGGACCAGAAACCCTCCCCATCCCGCCCGAGGACCGATTGCTTTTCTTGTCGCTCGCGGCGGGAATCAAGCCTTTGCGTGGGAGAGAGCGAGAGAGAGAGAGTTGCTTCCCCCGGGAGAGGTCGAGATGTCTTATCAAGGGAAGAAAAATATTCCACGCATCACGGTGAGTGGCGGAAAGCCGGAGCCCGGGAGCGGATCGAGGGCGGTG
>QLTV01000785.1:75117-87984 GCA_003457575.1 Thermophis baileyi | reverse complement strand
GCCCTTTGTGTGTACATCTGCAGGCAGGGAAGGTGGGAAACGGAAAGGGAAAAAAAAAGAAAAGAAAAAAAAAAGCAGCGAGCAAGCTTGCAAGGTTCTTCCAGCCCTCCAGAAGAAAGAAGCGCGCCAAACCTGATTTTGGATGCACCGCCGATGAAAATAAAGTTTAAAAAACAAAAACAAAAAATCCTGGTAGTGGGACTAGATCGGGAAGAAACAATGGTTGCCTCCAAATTGCATGGTGGTGCAGCAGGGAAGCCTGCCTGTCTTCCTTGCTTTCCTCGCCTCCCCCTCCCCTTTTTTCTTGTTTCTTTCGGACCCTTGAGATGCTTCTCCTCGGCCGCCGCATCTCCACGAACGGCTGTTGCATCTCACAGCCCAGCCTGGAAGAATAGGCGAAAGAGGCTTGTCTTATGACCGCACCGTTAGGTTTTCTTAAGCCTGGCCGGAGCTTCTCTTAAAAGGCGACAAAAACACACACACACACACACACACACACACACACACACACACACACCCCACTCTCATTCTGGATTCGATTCTTCTGCAAAGACAATCAAAGCTTTGTCCTTTTGTTTTTGCAAACCCATCTTCTCTAAGAAGGTGATATTGTGTGTGTGTGTGTGTGTGTGTGTGTGTGTGTGTGTGTGTGTATGGGGCAGGGGGGGGGCTGGATCTCCTAAGGCCAGGGTGGGGAATTGGGGGCTGTGGCAGGAAAACTGTGTGCGTGCATGCAAAGCTGGCTGCAACATCTAATGGATATAATCTCCTTTAACGCAGCTCCATTCACTGCTCCCCCCCCCAGGTTAGGGAGTAGGAGATGGGGGAGTGGTGTGCAGGTTCCTCTCCTGTCCCCACCCACCTCCTTCTAGCTTTTTTTGTCCCCCTCCCTTTTTACTCATACAAAGAAGGCAATGCAAGCAAGCCTTGGATGAGAAGCCTGGACCCCCACCCTCCCAGTAATGGCGCTTGGGCGAATAAAATGATGATGGGGGGACGGGGACTGGGTGCATCCTTGCATTCCTTCCCCAGCAAAGAAACACTCCCCGGGGGAAGATGCTTCCCTCCCCATCTGGCTGCCTTTCTCTCCCATCCAGCCCTTTTAAAGAGCAAATGGGATGCCTTCCTCTCTGCAGGCAGTCCGAAAGTGGGAGAGGAAATGGAACAGTTACATAAAAGTCGGATGATGGGAAGGGATGGGCTTGTCGAGAGAGCGGAGCGTGTGCCCTGTGCAGTTGGATGTGAGCTTGCATCAGCGATGCTGGCTGGGTGTTAACATGAGGATTGATTTCTTTATCATTAGTACTAATCTGATGTTCCTTAAATAGGAAGAGGCTTCCTTGTTTATTTGACAGCCAGGTATCCTGGGAGCCTTTCCTTTCAAAGCAGGTTTATGTTAAGCTTCAAAGCTGAATCTTGATATGGAAGACCTCTTCTCTTCTCTTCTCTTCTCTTCTCTTCTCTTCTCTTCTCTTCTCTTCTCTTCTCTTCTCTTCTCTTCTCTTCTCTTCTCTTCTCTTCTCTGGCTGAAGTCACACAAGGGCTTTTTATGTCTTTTAGGAAACACTGTTTTAGAGATCGTATATGATCACGGAGTATTCAGATCTGAGGTTTCTAATCTACCTACCAAAGATATAATGCACGATAGGTCTGATGGTGCTACCAGGCTCCTGAGGACAACACAGGGCTTCGGAGATATGCTCAATTTCCATTTTGTTAAGACGACGGAAAATCTGACAATGCAGGATTGATAGTAATACTCAAAAGGAAAAGGGGAAATCCTTTGATCGGTTTCCTATTAGCAGGGAAGCCTATTTTAGCTCTGCAGGGTTAATGGTGTTACAACAATGGAAAAAGGGTTGAGCACGTGATTTTGCACAGAGGCTGTTTTCCCTGGAAGCAAATGCTTTTTATTCAACAATTAACACACAAAGCCTGGATAGTGGCTGGAATTAATTTTGTTTACTCTGCAGCACTGATGTGCAACACAGAATGAAGCTTACTGGGTTGTTGTTAACGTGTCTTTATATATGTTTTCTGAACTTCATATTTTCTGGACTTTATTTGTCTGAGTCACACTTGGCCTTTCTCTGTTCCTCCCTTCCTAATCCAAAGTTGTAGTCTTTCTGGTTAAGGACACTTTATTTAAGTGTGGCTAAAGTTAGAAGTTGTGAGCCTTGAGTTGAAGACAATATCTAATTGGTCTCCTTGAAACATGTCAAATTTCAGAAACCAAACACCCTTAAGAGATGAATCCGTTGGTATAGATTAGCAGACAATCTGTGAATGTGTCAGAATGCAGAAATATCTTACTGAAATATGTTTAGAGTTGTCGTAGGAGAACCTTGATGTCAAATATCATTGTTTTAATTTGGAGAAGAGACAGGAGACAGATATAATGGGCTTCAATTGAAGTCGTGTAGAGTTTTAAAGGGCGAAAGTTCTTCTCTTAGATGGTTCTTCCAATAGATGCCTTTGGCTTAAATTTGCTGCATTGTCCAGAGTTCACTATTATATTAAGCGGTGATTGGTTTAGTGACAGTGTCCCAAAGATACTTTTTCAAGAAGCAATTGGACTTTCTGGTTTTTCTTTGAAGACGTTTCGCTTCTTATCCAAGAAGCTTCTTCAGCTCTGACTGGATGGTGGGGAATGGAATCCAGTCAGAGCTGAAGAAGCTTCTTGGATGAGAAGCGAAACGTCTTCAAAGAAAAACCAGAAAGTCCAATTGCTTCTTGAAAAAGCACCTTCGGGATAAGCATGATGGATGACTGAGAATCTCCATAGACATTTAGTGACAGTGCATTGAATGCGGTGCAGGTGGCTAGGTTTACCTATTACACAAAGCTGTAAGCTATGCTTTACGAGCCAAAATATCTGGGAACCCCACAACACACTAACTTAAAGCTAAACTATCATATGTGAACCTGGGGTGTATGAATATAAGTCACTCACTTTGTGTTAACAGAGAATCTGCTTCAGGTTAAATCGCTTCAGGATGAAAGCGCAGAACAATCGAGTAGACGATCATAATCTACATAGTAAGAATATCAGAACTCAGATCTGAAGTGTCACACTGTCACTGCACAGCTTGCTTTAATTTGGAGAAAAAGTTACTGTTGTATTATTGAGAGCAACTTGTAGGTTATACTAGTGGGCTCAGAAGAGAGTCGTGGGGCTAAATCTTCCGAATCTTGATCACTGACTTCTTGGGTTCACCCACAGAACCTTAGAGATCTGCTTTCTATGCTACGTTTCAGATTGTTCATGCATTTCTGGAAATCAGGTTAAGGAAGTTGTCATCAAACACTCATACAATCCACATATAGTCCGACTGTCATACAATCCACAAATGATGTTACCAAGCCATCACTAGGAGCCCTAACTGTTTATTTTGGAAAGTAACTTGGTGGCCCTCCTTCTGCAGGACCTCAAGAAGAATGGAAACTTCCCAATATAATTATACTATAAATATTTATGCAGGTTTTTTTTTTTTTTGCTCCAAAGCAAGGTAGCCAACAGTTTAAAAAAAACACCTTAAAATGTAAAAAAACCCCAAAACTAATTAAAATCACAATTTTAAATCACAATCACAAAAAAGATTAATTGAACTGAAAAGGCCTGGCTAAAGATGATCTTCATCCTTTCTAGAAGTTGAAAAAGCTGCATTCCATCACTTGGGAGCAGCACGAGAGAAGGCACACTCCCATGGGCCTGGTAAGCAGATCTTAGAAAAGGTGGACTTCTTTAAGAGTATCTCCCCCTTCCTGGAAAAGGAAACAAGGGGTCCTTCGGATATTTGGGACCTAGTGTAGCATTTCTAAGCAATCTTGAGTGCTGTGCTTTCTCTTTTTTCTGGAAATGTGGTTTGCAGTGGGAAGCTAGCATACTTGGAGTGCCT
Organism: Thermophis baileyi; assembly: GCA_003457575.1. Classification (NCBI taxonomy): domain Eukaryota; kingdom Metazoa; phylum Chordata; class Lepidosauria; order Squamata; family Dipsadidae; genus Thermophis; species Thermophis baileyi. Next base: position 84,085 of record QLTV01000785.1, on the reverse strand, counting down.
GGATTGGACATGTGGATTTCAATGTCCAGCTCATTGTGACACCCTCCAAAAAATAGTTTAGCTAGAGTCACCCTTGGAAGGGGGAGAAGGCTAGACCAGGCAAGAGTGCCTAGATTCTGGCTGGGTCATTATGGGTGATGCTGAGGACCAGGTTGAGATTGTCAAATGACAATCCTGGGACTTAGGTCCCATGGAATCCAGAGCTAGCAACTTGGCAAGGTCATCTAGATAGAATGGGTGTGACCTTAATTTATTTATGTCCCTCCTTGGGAGTTCTTGCCCCCAGTTTGAGAATTCTTGCTTGACATCTCCTAATGTCCCAACTTAACATTTCTGATCCATTTATTAACCTGCTCTAAATTGTGGACTAGAAGCTGCTAATCAGCCTAGGGATTGGATTTACTCACCAAATCACAACATGCTATTCCCATAGAGATAATCTATATTTTGTCTGTACAAGAGAAAGGTCATCTACAGAAATCGTCTTAGATTGACATGGGTTCCACACAAGGCCATAAGAAAGCTCTTGCATTTCTTCAGGATTGTTGTAGTCTAGTGTAGACCTTCCCCCTAATTACTCATAGGATGGGGAGCTATCAGGTCAATTAATTGAAATAAGTAAAATAATTAAAAAAAATACTATCCAGGCTTTACTTTACAATATGATTTCCAGCAATAGGAAGACTTTTAGATAATGATTATTTACATTAATCAACCCTTGCAGGGATGTGAGGACAGGAAATAATTTATCAAATATAAGAACAAGAATACTCTTCTTCTACAAGTCACTGGCACTGATTCTCACAACAATCCTCTTTTGTTGATGCCCTTGCTTTTGCTTTCTGTTTTTGATCCAGATGTTGATGAAACTCTCTTCCACTAGGTGTCCAAGCCCTTAAACTTTATTAGCTATTGACAATACTTTTATGAACAAATGTAAGTTACACATGATACATTACTTATCAAGGGACTTTTTTTTTTACCAGTAATGCTAAAATGTTTGCATAGTTTTCATTTTTTCCTAAAATTTCTTGGGGAGGAGGAAATATACCAGATTTTTCAGTGTATAAGACACACTTTTTTCCTCCCCAAAAGTGGGTGGAAATGTCTATGCGTCTTATAGAGCGAATGTTGCTGAAGCCCCACCCTTCGGCTTCTGCCTCCCAGCAATTTGCCTCCTTGCAGCAAACGGCAAACAGCCTGGTCAGCTTCAGCACAGCCTGATTTAGCACGAGCAGCTGATTGGCAGTTGGATCTGCCTCCCGGAATACCGCCCATCAGCTGTTCCAGGCTGCGGGGTTTGTCACTGCCCATTGCTGCTGTCACCACCCATCGCTGCTGCCGCCTATTGCCGCCTCCGCGCGCCCCATTTTCTGCCTCCACGTGCCCCGTTTTTGGCCTCTGCTCATCCCGTTTTCGGCCTTCGTGCGTCCCATTTTTGGCCCGTTCCAGGCAGTGGGGATAAGCGGAGGCAATCCCCACCGCCTTTGAACGGGCCGAAAATGGGGCGAATGGAGGCGGCGATAGGCGGCAGCGGTGATGGGCAGTGGCGATCCCCGCAGCCTGGAACAGCTGATCGTTGGTATTCCTGGAGGCAGATCCAACCGCCAATTAGCTGCTTGTGCTAAATCAGGCTGTGCTGAAGCTGACCAGGCTGTTTGCTGTAAGGAGGCAAATTGCTGGGAGGCAGAGGCAGATTTTTTTTTCTTGTTTTCCTCCCCAAAAGCTAGGTGCGTCTTATAGTCCAGAGCGTCTTATAGTCCGAAAAATACGGTATATATTTTCCTGTTGCATCATAGTTTCTGAAAATAGTACCGGTACATGTCTAATTGTGTTAAGAAACATAAACAAGAAAAGCAGGAATGTATTTCCTAAAGTTTTTCAGATAGAAGCTAGAAAGTCATTTGTCAGCTGCTCTTGTGAATCTTGGAGCTGGAGGGTTGGATTAGAGGACCTGTGAAATCCATTCCACCATGTTTTTAAAACTGTAGTTAATGATGTAATTTAACTAATGTATGAATTCATTTTCTTACATTAGTAGCTTCTTCTGTGTCTCGGGCAAACAGGAAACCATTTTCTGACAGGATCTCTGAAGCTTCTTCTTTTAGGAGTTATGTATGTGGGGTTTTGTGTGTCAGAGAGTATATAACTGTCCCAACTAAATAGATCTTTTCTTGGGATTCAAATAAGAGGCTGCAACGTACAATAAAGAGCTCAGACAGCCTCTGATTCCTTAATCACTGTTGGTGAGACTGTGAGAGGTTAAAAGAACTTTTGTACGTATCTTAACTAGGCGTGAGTGAATCTGTCTTGCTTAATTTAGTCTAGGATCAGTATTTGGCAGTCTTGTCAGTTTGTAATACACACACACATACATACACACCGTGTTTCCCCAAAAATAAGACCCTATCTTATATTTTTTTGAACCCTGAAATAAGCGCTTGGCCTTATTGCCATGCACTCAAAAACCCGATTGGGCTTATTATCAGGGAGCTTGGTGACCGGCCTGGCGTGGGGAGAAGTGAGGTGTGAGTGGCAGGCGCATATGTGCTTGCTCAGCACCATGTGTGTGAGTGGCGGGTGTGCACGTCTTCCACTCGCATGAACGTAGCTTCAGGTGGGAGCGGAAGGTGCTTGCGTTTGCACACGAAGCTCCCCTCATGCTAGCAGCAGACACTTTTGCACTAGTGCGCGAAGCTCCACTCGCTTGAGCGGAGGACACTTGAGCATCTCTCCTGCGGCCCGGTTTCGAACAGGCCATGGCCCGGTACTGGGTCGCGGCTCGAGTGCTGGGGACCCCTGGTGGTAAATGATTGCAGCTTTTTAAAAAATCTTTCTGTGTTTCATGCTTTCTGATTCTTACATAACAAAGTAGCCATTCCCATCTTGGTACTGTCGAGATGTTTTGGATCATAAGCCTCCAGAATTCCTTTCCAGCATGTGGCTTGCAATTTTGAGGATTACTGGAAGACATCTGGAAGGCACCGAATTGGGAGAAGTCAGCCCATTTCTTTATAGCAAGAATTGGTTTACTTCTCGCCTTCTGTTTGCTTCACTTATCGAAAACATTTGCATTGTTCCCAGCACCCAGCAGATATCTGGGTGGTGATATGCAAAGTTATTAATAAATCTTTAAATTGTATGACCCAAGCCATGACATTAAAGATTAGAGACTGTACATATACACAGGTAGTCCTCGACTTATAACAGTTTGTTTAGTGACCATTCAAAGTTATAACGGCACTGAAAAAAGTGACTTATAACTGTTTTTCACATTTAGGATCATTGCAGCATCCCCATAATCACATGATCAAAATTCAGGTACTTAGCAATTAACTCATATTTATGACGGTTGCAGTGTCTTGGGCTCATGTGATCACATTTTGCGGCCTTCTAACAAGCAAAGTCAATGGGAAGCCAGATTCACTTAACAACCATGTTATTAACTAAATAACTACAGTCATTCACTTAGCAACTGTGGCAAGGTAGGTGCAAAATTCACTTAACAAATGTCTCACTTAACAACAGAAATTTTGGGCTCAATTGTGCTCGTAACTTGAGGACTACCTGTATAACAGATAGTCAATTTAATAGATCCACATTTCTGTTCTCTCTTCCCATCAAATTAGACAAGATTGTTATATCAAGAGGAGTGCGGAGAGAGGGAATTCTACCAATAAAGGAGAATATTTGTAGCTCAGGGTTAAACTGAAGGGTCCTTGTTGCTCTCTGAGCTTGGTTGTTTTCTTACAGACGTTCCATTATCCAAACTAGGTAACATCATCAGTGCTAGTAAGGAATGGGAGCAAACCCCATTCCTTACTACGGTAGCACTGATGATGTTACCTAGTTTTGGTAATGAAACGTCTGCAAGAAAATAGCCAAGCTCAGAGAGCACCAAGGCTCCCTCAGGGGATTTTATCCAATGATGTCATTATGCAAAAGATGAATAAATGATTTCATCATTTGTGATAATTTACATAATTTGCATAATGATTATCATTACACAAAAGTTGCAAATTGTTACGAATAATGTAATCTCTCTATATAAAAGCCAAATACCACTCATGCATCATCACGAAATCTCCAGAACTGTAAAGCCTACAAACTTGAAACTTGGGACGTATGTTCCTCTTGGCTTCTAGGTGCTCGCTAAGAAAGGATTTTTTGAAATGACCATCAGATCATTAGTATTTCTTATACAGTATATAAGAATATACACTGATGCTAAGGAGTTAGACGTTCTACTTCCCCTCCCCACCTGAAAATAACTCTGTTCCAACTGCCAGTTGCCTTATATTAACACGCTCTGATGCTAAGCAGTTACACATTCTACATAAATTTTCAAGCTTTAAGTGTCACTGCATCAAGGTTTTTCAAGCTTTAACTGTCAATTTATCAAGCCCAATCACATAGTTTCATAGCGAAGCATGGGTATCCAGCTACTAGTTTATAATATAGTTGGACATTTGCAATTTAATGGACTAACAGGAGCAAGAGGTAGTTGGTCTATTAAATTAAGGTTTTGCTTCTATTCTGTTACAGTTTAAAGAAGAAATAAACCTGTTAAAATCATCTGGGTTTTGCTTTATCTTTTTTTAAGTGGAGTGTTTATCTTTAACATTCCAAGTAAGAAACAAAAGAACAGCTGGGCTTTCTCTTCTTCTAGAACCAAACAAATTAGGGTGATGAGTTTATATAAGTGCAGATTTATATCTCTGGATTTTTTTAAAAAAAATCATTCCCTTTCAAATGGAAGTAAAATAAATAAGGCTGGCTTTGTTTTCCAAAAGGGAAATAATGCTTGGAATTACAAGGGTTCTTAAAAGTTGGATGGAGAGCTGTGCTACTTGCTGGAATGATAAAGGGCACGAGAAGGGTGGGTGAGTGGGCTTTTCTTTGTGTTCCTATCTTTCATTGGGCAACCCACAATCCTTTCTCCAGCTGTTTGGATCTCCCAGGAAGCCTGATCTGAAAAAGCAGAAAAGGTGCATTACAGGTAACGCATAACAGAAAACACACAAGCTCAACCCTGCCATAGCAAGCAATCATACTATTTATTTATTTATTTATTTTATTTTATTTTATTATATTATTTATTTTATTTTATTTTATTTTATTTTATTTTATTTTATTTTATTTTATTTTATTATTTTATTTATTTATTTATTTTATTTTATTTATTTTATTTATTTATTTATTTATTTATTTATTTATTTGTTTGTTTGTTTATTTGTTTATTTATTTATTTTAGAGCATTTATATAGCCGCCTACTCTCTCACAGCGACACTAAGTGGCTTACAGACAATAAAAACCCAATGTAGAAAACATAAAAATAATAAAAAATAATAATGATAAAATAATCATGTCCCCAGTGACAACGAACACTAAAATCAGCCATTTATTGGGCTCCATCCCACTCTGGGTTCCCCAGGCCCATTGCCAAAACCAGGTCTTCAGGGCCTTAGGAAAGAGTGTCAGAGTGGGGGCCAGTCTAATTTCTGGAGGGATAATGTTCCAGAGGGAGGGAGCCACTATGGAGAAGGCTGCTCTTCTGTGTTCCGCCAGATATACCTCCTTAGGGACAGTGTCAGTGTATGAGAGTTCATAGACTGGAAGAGACATGGCAACAAGGTCAGCCAGTGGGGGCTGTTTGCTGATTCAGACAGCAAGAAGCCTGGGCGTGGCTTAGCTCAACTGTTCTGTATAGGAGCTTTGCTGGCTGAGGAATTCTGGGAGTTGAAGTCCACAAGTCTTAAAGTTGCCAAGGTTGAAGACTCCTGCTTTAGAGCACTGAGCTGCTAAAGATGTGATTAGCCCATTTTCTTGATAAATTGCCAAGCAGTAGAAAGCCTTGACAGCATAATATCCAGATGTCACCAACAGACATTAATCAACTTTCTTTCTTGGTTTTTAGTGTGCAAACTAAAAGCGGCAAACAAGACAGGCAACAAATCCCATCTTCATATAATGCTGGCTTGCTAATTGCATTGCTATAGTTCCTGCAGAACATTTTCATCTGGAAGAAATGCAGTTTAGATTTGTTCCTTCTCCCCTGTCCAGTTTTATCTAATGCCTGTGAGCAGATTTGTTTTCTCTGGGACATGCAGTAGCTTCATCAGAGGGGCGAACCAATCTGTTTGATTCGAACCTTGCTAAAAAATCCAGCTGGAAAAATCTGTTTGGCGTGCCAATTTCCATGGAAACAAACGTTTGGTCAGTTTCCTTGACAGCCCTTAACTTGAAAGAATCAAGTGATGATTTTAACCTCTGTAGGTTAACCGTGGGTGATTTCAGGAAGAAAACTGGCAGCAAAATTAGCGTTTCATAGAAGAATGTTCATCTTCCTTTTTTAAAGCAGCACAATTGCTTGGCCCTTGTGGGATTCTTGAAATATTCACTGGTGGATGCAGTTTAATAAAATAGGTCAACCAATTTTAATGCAGCTTTTTTTTTCTTGAAAGCACACTTAAGAGGTATATTGCTGCAAGGCAATTTATTTGTGATTCTGAGCTATTTTGCTTCAAAATAGCTGACTTGATTTACAGTATATGGAATGCCCTCTGAATAATTCAGAGATACTCGCTGTCTTCATCTGGGTCTGTAACAGAGAAGAGGGTCAACCTATTCTCCAAAGCACCTGAAGCCAGGACAAGAAGTAATAGATGGAAACTAATCGAGGAGAGAAGCAACCTAGAATTAAGGAGAAATTTCCTGACAGGGAGAACAATTAATTAGTGGAAGGACTCGCCTCCAGAAGTTGCAGGTGCTCCAACATTGGAGCTTTTTAGGAAGAGATTGGACAACCATTTGTCTGAAATGTTACAGGATTTTCTTCTTTGAGCAGGGTGTTGGACTAGAAGACTCCAAGGTCCTTCCAATGCTATTATTCTGTTATTCTGCAAAATCCAACCATTGGTTCTTGCTGATGTATTTTTTGATGTCTTTGTGTTTCAGAGTGATCGCCTTTTGATCAAAGGAGGCAAAATAGTCAACGATGACCAGTCCTTCTATGCAGACATTTATATGGAAGATGGGTTGATAAAGTGAGTAGCTGATGATTTTGCTTCTGTTATGGAATTACCGTATTTTTCAGAGTATAAGACGCACCTTTTCCCCCCTAAAAGAGGGTGAAAATGTTGGTGCGTCTTATACACCGAATACAGCCATTTTTGGCCTCCCGAAGCCCCGCCCCTGCATCCCATTTTTGCAAAAAATGGGCCCGTTTTTTGCAAAAACAGGGTGCGCAGAGGGTTTGGGAGGCCTGCAGAGTGCTTCTGGGGTTGGGGGAAGGCAAAATCGCCCCCGTTTTTGAAAAAAAAAACCGGGTGAAAAACGGGCCATTTTTTGCAAAAACGGGGGCCTTTTTCCTTCCCCCAGCCCCCAGAAGCACTCTGCAGGCTTCCCAAACCCTCTGCGTGCCCCATTTTTTGCAAAAACAGGCCTGTTTTCCACCCGTTTTTGCGAAAAATGGGGCACGCAGAGGGTTTGGGAGGCCTGCAGAATGCTCCTGGGGGCCGGGGAGGATAAAAACTTTTTTTTCTTACTTACCTCTTCGAAATCTTGGTGTGTCTTATACACCAGTGCGTCTTATAGTCCAAAAAATAAGGTCAGTAAAAAATGTCTTACTGTAGAAACATGCTGGGCTCCACAGAAGTGTTGAGATCAAACTTAACTGATGCTTAGGGAAACAAAAAGTGGAAAAAGCCATTTTGGGTTGAGTTCTTGAGATCATTAAATTTAGTGCAGTCTGCCACAAAGAAAACATGCATGGAGTTGTAGTCCAGATATATAAATATAGATTTAAGGTTGACCACAGAGATTGAGAACTTGGCAAGAATGGGAAGACTTTGGTGCTTCCCTTTCTTGCCAGCACACACAGTTTAGATCCTGGCACTTCTGCCTATTGGGTGGAAATCTCTTGTGAAGACATGAATTATAAAGAGCAATTGCAGCATTTCTTGCTTGGCTTCTGGGCTGTTACCGAATTGGTTCTGTACTTGGCTATAATTTAGGAGTGTAAAAAGTGCATTCCAGGGTGTGTTTTAAGAGGCAGTTCAAGGCATTTGCTGCAGCTCTCATGAGAAGATAACAGGCTTTCTTGGCAGTCCCAAAGGGGTTTTTTCCCTCAAAAGGCTACTGGACTTTCTTGGTTTTTTCCCCTTGAAAATCTACATTTTTTTAAAAAAATCTTGAACATGTGCTTTTCTCTGTGCTTATAATACTGATACCAGACTGCCTCTTATCTCAGACAAATAGGGGAGAACCTCATTGTGCCAGGAGGGGTAAAAACCATCGAGGCTCATGGACGAATGGTGATCCCTGGAGGAATTGATGTCCATTCCCGTTTCCAAATGCCTGACCAAGGAATGACTTCCGCTGATGACTTCTTCCAAGGGACAAGAGCAGCCCTGGCTGGAGGCACCACTATGATCAGTAAGATCTAATTTATCTAATTTAAATGTAATAGCCAGTGTGATGACCCAGGGCATGGCACAGAGATAACACAAGCAGCTGGCAGTTCAAACCAGCCCTTTTAGTGCTCCAAATCTCTCCCAAACAAACCTCAAACAACCTCTGGTCGTAATTAGTCCAGTCCAGCGCTGTCTGCACCAAGGCTGCACGACAATAAATCCCAAATTTATTTAGCAAAACAAGAACAAAGCAAGGAGTTCAGGGAACAGACCCTTTTCAGTCTGGCTTCAGGCCTGGCTACAGCACTGAAACTGCCTTGGTCGCGCTGATGGATGATCTCTGGAGAGACCGAGATGGAGGTTTTTCCTCCATCTTGGTGCTGCTTGACCTCTCAGCTGCTTTCGATACCGTCGACCACAGTATCCTTCTGTGTCGACTAAGGGAGCTGGGAGTGAGTGGCACCGTTTTGCGGTGGTTCTCCTCCTACCTCTCTGATCGTTCACAGTCGGTGTTGGCAGGGGGGCAAAGGTGGACCCCTAGGCCCCTTGAGGA